>JARKHS020005183.1:0-22796 GCA_030143305.2 Amblyomma americanum | reverse complement strand
TTAGCCGAACAATTAAGCATATTGCCACGTGCCTGGCGCCGCGCGACAGCCTTGTTTGGAGTTGATGAGAAGTTGATGAGAGGGACCGTGAAAAAACTGCCTTCGTAACACCAGATGGGCTCTATGAATTCCGCGTCCTCCCATTCGGGCTCTGCTGTGCTCCTGCCATCTTCCAGCGGATGATGGACACTGTGCTCACAGGTCTTAAGTGGCAGACATGCCTTGTTTATCTCGACGACGTGATAATTTTTTCACCGACGTTCACAGAACACCTGCGCCGCCTGAGAACTGTTCTCGAAGCTGTCCGGTCTGCCAACCTTTCTCTCAAGCCTCAAAAGTGCCACTTCGGGTTTACCGAATTGAAGGTTCTTGGGCACATCGTGAGTGCTGATGGCATCCGAGCTGACCCTGAGAAACTTGCTGCCGTTGCTGCCTTTCCCGTCCCCGCCCACAAAAAAGCAGTCCGACGGTTTTTGGGGCTGTGCTCCTATTATCGTCGCTTTATCAAATACTTTGCACTGATGGCCAGCCCTCTGACTCTCCTAACTCGAGATGACGCATCATTTTCCTGGGGCGCCGAGCAGCAGATGGCTTTCGACGAGTTACGACGCCGGCTCCAGTCACCCCCGATCCTGGCACATTTCGACGATGATGCCGACACAGAGTTACACACGGATGCGAGCAACGTCGGCCTTGGTGCCGTTCTAGTTCAGCACCAAGACGGGGTCGAGAAAGTAATTGCCTACGCCAGCCGTGCACTTTCCCGTGCAGAGTGTAACTATTCCACCACTGAAAAAGAATGTTTGGCGGTAGTATGGGCCGCTGCCAAGTTCCGCCCGTACCTTTATGGCCGACCGTTTCGTGTCATCACTGACCATCACTCCTTGTGTTGGCTGAAAAACTTAAAGGATCCTTGTGGCCGCTTAGCACGTTGGGCATTGCGCCTGCAGGAGTTCGATTTCGATGTTATTTAAAAGTCTGGCCGGAAGCACACCGATGCTGATAGCCTGTCCCGCGCGCCCGTCGGCCCTCCTTCGTCAGATGCCACCGACGACGATAGCTTCCTCGGAGCAGTCACTACGTCCGATCTCGCCTCCAAACAGCGTGCCGACGACGAGCTGCGACTGATTATTGACCATCTTGAAGGTGGGCATCCTACAATACCCCGGTATCTTGCTCGGGGGTTGTCGTCGTATTGCCTCCGCAATGGGGTGCTTTATAAGAAGAATTCTACGTCGAGTGCGAAAACATACCTGCTAGTCATACCGGCTGATCTAAGGCACGAAATCCTCCTGGCCTGCCACTACTAACCAACTTCAGGGCATCTTGGCTTTACACGAACCCTAAACCGAGTCCGGCAGAACTATTACTGGCCACATCTTTCTCCGAGCGTTAGACGTTACGTACAGACTTGTCGACAATGCCAGCGGCGAAAAAAACCCACGCTCAAGCCATCCGGTATGTTGCAATCTATTGAACCACCCCTCACACCCTTCGAGCAAGTGGGCATGGACCTTTTAGGCCCATTTCCTTTATCCTCGAACGGACACAAGTGGATCGTAGTCGCCACAGACTACTTAACACGCTACGCCGAAACGAAGGCCCTTGCCCGAGGTACTGCCGGCGAAGTTGCTCGATTCTTTATGAACGACATTGTGCTCCGACACGGTGCACCGTCGACCATCATTACTGACCGAGGAAAGGCGTTTACAGCTCGGCTACTGAGGGACACCTTAACTCTCAGCCATACCGAGCATCGCACAACAACAGCGTATCACCCTCAGACAAATGGATTAACGGAACGACTAAACAAAACTTTGGCGGACATGATCTCAATGTACATCGACGTCGAACATAAAATGTGGGACGAGATCCTGCCGTATGTCACCTTCGCCTACAATACGGCGCCGCAGGAAACCACGAAGTTTACGCCGTTCCGTCTCGTATATGGCAGAGAGGCCCGCACGATGTTGGACGCGATGCTCCCGTGCGGGGAAGAAGCGGTCGAACCCGATGCCGCCCATTTCGCAGAACAGGCCGAGCAAGCCCGTCAGCTGGCCCGCCTGCACATCAAGGAGCAGCATGCCACCGACGCTCGCCACTATAACCTCCGGCACAGGGAAGTCCACTACGAACCAGGGGACCAAGTGTGGGTGTGGACCCCCGTGCGCCACAAAGGCTTGAGCGAGAAACTACTCCACCGCTATTTCGGACCCTATAAAGTCCTGCGCCGCTTAAACAACGTTAATTACGAAGTCACTCCAGATGGAACTGTGACCGTCAGTGTTCGACGCCAGCGGCCTGAAATTGTGCATGTGGTGCGCTTAAAGCCATACTTTTCGCGCTACTGAGCGCTTCCTGCAAGTGAAACCTTGCGTTATTGTACAGTTCACCTCATTTTTTTTTCTTCCTCTCACCTTGTCATCGGGACGATGTTTTCTTTCACGGGGGGGAATAATGCCACGTGCCTAGCGCCGCGCGACAGCCTTGTTTGGTGCCGACGACGACGAAGCGGTTGTTGTGGGCACGAGCGGCGCGCTGGTGCTTGACTGTGACTCTGTGATCGGAACGGCAAGCCGACCTTATTCTCTGGTCCTCGGCAACGTGTACCTTCCCTGTGACTTCAGTCGTGACAATATATATATATATATATATATATATATATATATATATATATATATATATATATATATATATATATATATATATATAAAAATTCAAAGTTGAAAACGCTTCATTTAGCCATAAACTCAAAATAAATCTATGGCTAAATGAAGCGTTTTCAACTTTGAATTTTTGCCTCTAGCAACCAAATACGTTTATCTTTCTATACTATATATATATATATATATATATATATATATATATATATATATATATATATATATATATATATATATATATATATATATATATATATATATATAATCTAGAAATTGCTTGTTCAAAACTGCCTGAGAAAAAGAAAGCCGGTAATCGGAAATTATTAAATAAATATAAAGCACAGTACTGCTACACATAGGTTATTTTACCACCACCACCAGCAGCAGCAGCAGCAAAAACAACACAAACAGGGATAGAAAAGCAGAAAGATAGGAACATAAAAAATAAGCAAGCAGCAAGATGTTCCAATCACGAGATTCAAAATCGCTGGCCAGTCTTCTCAGCGCCATTCCTCCACAAAAACGACTCGATGTTCGCGATGGCCATGAATGAGTGAGTGAACGAGTTTAACACAAGTTGTGCCCATCGACATTAGACGGAAAAGGGGGGTGGGATTATGTCGCAAGATTGTGAGCTCCCCGCGTGCAGTAGGTCGTTCTTTCGGTCTTGTTGGTTTATTTTAATTAAAGAAACGACTGAGCTAATGAGCCTGGGCAGGAGACGCAGAAACGAAAACGACGCCAGTGGCAAGGAACGCATGACTTCATGTAAAAAATTAGCTGTGGTTTAACTACTGCTGAAACTGGTCAGAGAGCGAAAGCTGTGGAGTATCAGGCAAAGTAAACGCGGCTTGGCGCCTGTAACGTTGAGTGCGTTACGCACACTGGATAGGCAGCACGCCAACCCTGACACCCTGGCAGGTGGCAGTTAAATTAATAGTTGATCGCAAGAAGTTGGTCACCCATTGAAGGCGGCCGCCTAATCTACAGCCCTCTGCTGGCGAATCGAAAGGTCAAAGGTCAAGTAGTGGTACACCATGGTGTACCACGTATTGTAAGGCCTATAGCCACATTTGACCTTTGGCTCACTTGAAATTCACCCGGCAACGCACGGCGAAATCGGCTTTACCCAGTGTAGTGAAGCTTTCGCTTCAAAAGTACAAACACGTTCATTCGAATTTTGTTCCTCGAATTTGACTTGACAAAGAGGGCAACACCACATAATACGTGCGCCCTTGGCAGAGTGTGACGGTTTTCTTAGCTTCTAATGCAGTATGAAAACACTAATTAAAGTAGTGAAGGTTAACAAGCATATGAACTCCAGATAGTTAACTTAATGTATATATGGCTTTAGGTATGTGAAACAGCCCGCTTCACGAAATGGGCTTTTAGTTCAATAAAGATAGAGAAGGTAAATTGCACGTACCCGCGAAGCGTTCCGCCAGATTCATTCTAGGAGCATTGAACTTTATAGTCGCCGGTGCAGACGTGGAAGCACCTAATCATAAATTAAAAAGTTTCCTCCTGCATAGAAATTCGACGAAAAAATTACAAAGAACACCTAAGCCGACGAAACGATATTTAAGACAATATTGGTCAAGTGCATGACGCTCACTCTTCTGTTGCTTCGGTATGAGCCTCCTGCACTTCTTCCCTGACGTTAGTTCTGAAATGTGAGAGAAGGCTAGATGTCACGATAACAACACTCAGTTGCCGCACAACAGAGCGAAAAAAAATATTTTCTCTAAGGTGCGCAGTGCGGCTCGCAGAACACGGCGGAGAATTTCTCACTATGGTGCGCTATTGGTAAGAACGGGCTTAGTGTGCGACATTTGTTAACCCTAAAAACTTGGCGCAGCCTACCCGTCATATTATCACTTTGTTAAGGCTTCTGTTTGTTTAGTCTATAGTGCTGAACAATATTTCTCTAAGGAACCCTTTTCTAGAGATGTCTGCGTCTTCGATGTATCCTCTTCAGTGGCATGGTTGGTTAATGCTCCTCGAGAGTACGGGAACGCGAGGAAGCAGCAGCAGCAGCAGCGAAAGTAAAACATAAGAATGATCGATAAAAAATGCGTGCCCCGTTGGCATCTGATTTGCGTCTGATGCAGTATGAAAACACGAATTAAACAGAGAAAGATAACTACGGATATGAACTCCAGCTAGTTTAATTAAAGCTTATGGTTTGAGTTATGTCAAACTAAGCCGATTTCGTGACACGAAACAGTTTTCTACATAAAGTGAAAGTTAAAGTGCACCTACCCTGCAGTACGTACCGTGAGGTTCGTGCTCCAACGCTTTATCGCGGCTGGTACAGAGGCAAAAGCATTTCCTCCTTTGGGAAAATTCGAGGAAAAAATTACAAAGGACACCTCAGCTGATGAACCGATTTTTAATGCTCATATTGGCGAAGGGCACGATGCTGTCTCATATTTGTGTTGGGACGGAGCATTTTACATTTTTCTGCTCCGAACAATCTTTGTGAAATGACAGGGGGAACAAGATGTCACGGCAACAACACTAATTTGCTCCGGGACCGTGTCGAATTTTCAGGTAACATTATCGCTCATGTGTGCAGTACGGCTCTCAAAACACAACGCGGAATTTCGAACAATGGTGCAAAAGGCGTAAGAACAGGCTTAAAGGTCGGGATTTGTTAACCATAACGTTGAAACTTTGTACAGCCTCCCCTTCATACTGCGAGCTTGTTGAGGTTTTTTTTTTTCTGGTCTTATCGGACTATCTGGGACGCGGGTCAGTTAGGAGCGAATCTGAAACCATGACATGAAAAACTATAGACAACCTATCCTGCAGCAAAAGTCGTCGTTGAAGAGGAGACATGGCAGAAAGTCAGAAAGAACTAGCCACTGTATTGTTTTTTAGATTGGTTCCCTAGTTCGGATCTACCCAATTGTTAAACTTATCTGCTGTGTTGGTACCTGGCTGTGTCATGTGGTGATTAAGTGTGCATAAAAGGAATGCTCGAGGCGTTTTTTTTTCGAATTAAAAGTTGGAAGTCTGCGCTGTGTGTGTGTGTGCGTGTTTCTTCTTGGTCCCCGTTTCTTTCGCGCAGTTCAATCATGAACTGTATACTAAGCCAAGCTTCCAAGGTCACTATGCTGGTTGTATTATCCTCAGCTCACTATTTCGTTTCAACACCCAGACACCCATCATCAACTACTTTTCAGCTTGATTTCACTCACTCTTTCTGTATTGTATGTCTCCTCTCCACAGTGATGGATTTTTATGGCGATAAGGTCATCTGTGGCGATAGAAGCGCCATGGCACAAGGTGTTTTTCATCTAATCAAGGCGGACGTCATAGGCCGATTTCCCAAGCATTTCACCAAAAGAAAACGAGCACCAGGCCAGGGGAAAACTGTACCCACTGTATCACCGGCGGGTACAAGGAAGTTATGGTTAGTCGAACCCCGCACCTTCCGCTTGCGACGCGGACGTTCAAACGACTCTGCCGCCGCAGCGGTGATCTCTTCTCGTCAGAGGCGACAGTAATGTCCTCAGCGAGTTAGTTACGGGAACAGTTTTGGTTACAAAATACTCTGTCGACACTGCTGACGCTATCATGAATGCAGGCAAGAGGACGTCCTTTTTACATGAAGCGCTGTAAAAAAAAAAGAATGCATTCGCTTTCACCGTTTATTTGCAAAACAACAGTGTACAAACCCTTCAGCTTGGAGTCAAGACGGAAAAAAACTAAGGGACACTAATTTTTCTAAGCAGCAAGTACTGTCCATTGTAGAGAACAAGTGGAGTCCAGATGATGTGGCAGTATTAAAAGGTTAAAAGGACATTATATAGACCGACCCACCGGTCCATTGTGAACGCCCGCACGCATCCACACAAGCACAAACACACGCTCTCTCCGTATAAGCGTGAATAGTAAGTTACACATCGGCTGGGCCGACCCAGTATCACAAAGTACGCTTCGAGCATTTCTTGAACATCTCGGTACTTTCTTCGTCAAAATATTATAGGTGCTGCGGGCTACAGCAGATAATCATGCCGGCACCACTTGCTTGGAAGAAAATTTCCTTAACAATTCTCACTCCTTATCTAAACCACCACGCTTCTCGCCCTCTGGCGGCACAAGGGAAAACTGAGCCCTCCGCGAGCTTTACGAACGATGGCGTGAACAGGAGGCAAGGTGCGCAAGCTCTACAAGTGCTTTTGTCGCCTTCGTTCGGACCACTCCCCATCAGTGACGTTATCGCAAAGACAGGAGGCCACTACGTGCGACAAGAAAGCCAAAATAACGACTTTCGCCATGTTTCTGTAGATCTGCGATAAGCTCTGTACGGTGGACAAGGTTTTTTGAGTCCACTGTAGGGCATATTTGCTGAACGTGTGCTAATAACCAGCGTGGCCGGTGTCCGACACTTACATAAAAGCCAGTCTCGTTTTTACTGTATCCGGGGCGTCTGGAGGCACCTCCTCGTTTCTTCCGGGGTGGCAAAGTCATCAACTGCTTTCCTTTGGCTTTCCCCTGCCTGGAAAACAAAGTCAAAAACTGCTCTCGGTGGCTTACATTGAAAGCGGTGGGCGTCAGAAAGCATGTCATGTAATCTAAATAGCTCTTTCTGGCGCACAGAAATTGTATGGCACTAAACACTCCTCACCCGCATGCTGCGCGAGTCATAGATTGCATGTATTCAGAACGCGGCTAGACAGCGCTCTTCTTTCATTGTGTTGCGTTATTTGCACCGGCGGTGAAACTGGGAGGAGAAGAGACGCGGACACACATGGGAAAAAGGAAACTCTGCGACAGCCGACAGAAGTTCTGGCCTAAGTCGGTCTTTCTGCTCTTTTCCTTCTCCCCATCACCGAGCTTCGTGGTTTACGGCTCTCTCATTCACTCATTCACCAACCACACCGCGGCTGCTTTTGAAATAGGATGGTAGTTTTCACTGCGCATTCAGCGAGGCTGAGATTCGTTCCGCCTATGAAAGCAAGACTCTTCGCTTTAAAGCCACCCACGATGGCTGTCGCACTCAGTCGAAGTCTGCACAGATGACTTGGCTTTTACTCCTTGTATCAAGCTAATTGTATCAAGCCACCTTCATTCCCTCGACACAAAATCCATATTATACTGTCATGCGGTCCCGTAATTAAAGGACAATTATTCATTCAAACTTTTGCGTGACCAAGCACAATACGTAATCATCGCAATTGATGAAACATCGCAAAAAATGAACAGTAATAATCAAATTCAGTGGTTATTGTTTCTGTATATCTTTTACCGTCTTCACGCATCTTTGAGTTCACCAATTTGGATTAAGTTGGTGGATGACGAGCAGAAACAGACGAACCCGATTACTGCATTCGCATACATTGTCTTGGAAATAAGCAGTTAGCATAAAGCTGGGCACCCTTTTACAGGGCCTGCATTGCATTCAACTCCAATCCATTCAATATTCGATTCAACTAAGGCCTTGCGATCATATTTTTCAACGTGCATTTATATAAATCACTGCTAAAACATGCGCGAAAATTTGTGGAACTCTTTGGCTCGTGCATAAAGTGCATAAGATCTCTTACTGAGACCATTAGAGGTATGTAGCACGCTTGAAACGTTCATAGAAAATTGCGTCAAGGCCGAGCATTCCGCAACGCGAGAAAAAAGAGCGGGAACGCGGTACACCGAAAAGGCCGAGAAAGCAGAGAGCCCTGTGTCGGGCAAGAAACTTGTGGCATTTGTTTATTTACTTATTCACAGCACCTGCAGCACCACAAGGAATTATTGCATTAGGGACTGAATACATAATGTTTGCACAAGGTCGATGTAAGGACAGAAAGAAACGAAAAAATGTAATGGCATAGCAATGAAGACAAAAAAAAATAGAGAGAACAATAAAACAACGACTAGCAAAAACAGCAACAAAAAAATGGTGTCGCGCAAGCTTTTATGCACCCGACCACAGAGCACAAAACAGCATTTCACTCTGGCATTCATTAATGTTCTGTGGAAGTTGATTCCATTCATTGATGGTGTGTGGAAAAAAATAATAATGAAAGACATTCGCCCTACAGTTCATTTCTCTTAATTTTCATTTGATGGTCACCCCTCTGGGATGTAAATTGAGGAGGCAAAAGTTAAGTTCCCTGTCTACTCTATAATGCGCCGAAATGCAGTCTGAATAGCATGCCGAAGCAAATTTCAGCTTACGGAGATATCCGTGTTCCGATTATGCGGTAACAGCATAAGCGATCTGAGCCGCCGCTGTGGCTGTGTGGTTATGGCGCTCGGCTGCTGGCCCGAAAGACGCGGGTTCGATCCTGGCCGTGGCGGTCGAATTTCGATGAAGGCGAAATTCTAGAGGCCCGTGTACTGTGCGATGTCGGTGTACGTTAAAGAGCCCCAGGTGGTCGAAATTTTCGGAGCCCTTCACTACGGCGTCTCTCATAGCCTGAGTCGCTTTGGGACGTTAAACCCCCATAAACCCACAAACTCATAAGTGTTCACTTTTCATGGAGGTCTCTAGGTTACACTGGGGGATAGCTTATCTTGGCACTGAAGGGAAAGCTACAGGGCGGGGCGTTCCTAACCGTGTCATCATACCAATTAGTTCGGCGGCACCACGGTGCTAAACGCAAAAGGCGGCCGTGTGCTTGTGTGATGTCAGTGCACGTTAAAGATCGCCTAGGTGATCGCAATCACTCCTGAGTTCTCCTCTACTTTACCTATTTCTCTCTTTCTTCATTCACTCCCACCTTCCACACTTCACTCCATGCGGGGTTGAGGTATTCACCAAGAAGTGAGGAGGTTACTGCGCCATTTCCTTTCTTCAAAAACCACCAAAAATTTGAAAGGACACCTTAGCTCCGCCACCACGGTGGCTCAGTGGTTACGGCGCTCGGCTGCTGGCCCGTAAGACGCGGGTTCAACCCCAGCCGCGGTGGTCGAATTTTGATGGAGGAGAAATTATAGAGGCCCGTGCACTTTAAAGAAGCCCAGGAGGTTGAAATTTGCGGAGCCCTTCACTACGGCGTCCCTGAGTTGCTTTGGGAAGTTAAACCCCCTTAAACCAAATGAAACTGTTGAGGTCGCCCAGGAAGGCGACCGCGGCGACATTTATTGAGGGCTGCCGAAGAGGAAACAGCAGCGGAGCGGCGGCGTTGGCGTCCGGCCCTCGCCAAGCTCCCGAGCGTTCTCCCCAGCACGTGCTGGGAAAACTTCGACCTCTTCGACATTGCTCTAGTGCCGGCCGCGTGGGTCGCTACAAAACCAAACTTTAGCTCCGCATTAAAACTAGGACGCCGTAGCGTTAATGAGCCAATGCTTATATTGTTGGAATTGGTCATTCTACACTTTACATTCGTAGCTCCCTAGGAGTCCTCTTACCCACGTACTCCTTGCACCATGGCGCTACGGTTAAGCTATGCTCCACTGCGCTGCAATGGCAGGTGCTTCCACCGGTGTTGTGCGAGACAAGTTTCTCTTCCCGAGTGATCTCTCGCGGTTAAACATTAATTTAAGTGCCACCAGCCAGCGTGGTTAGTTTCCTCACAGTCCGGTGGGCAGGTTGTTATGGCGCCACAAGGTCACGTGACTTAGGTAGCGCACCTTGGTTGCTTCTGCGGGGCTGGCCACCTGGGCTACGCTACGCGACCCTGTTTATCGCTCACAACGCCGACGGTGCTGGATTTTCTGCACAACGGGAGCCTTAACACTGTCGCGCCAAAATGCGCCTGGCCGCCTAGCGCGTTCATCTCTAAGCTTTCCTTGCTTGAATACTGTATTGCTCTACAGGGTTGTTACACCCTACGGATATACACTCTTCCTGGAGGAGTGGCTCTCAGACCAGGGCTCAATGGACTCGACTGCTCAGCGCCCTCGGGCGATAAGCCATCACTGGCCCTCGCGGCAAGTGCTGCCGAGTGCTCTTTTCCAGGAGACTCCTTTGGGGTGTGAGGTCTGGCGCGTGGTAGGAGGCGTGGGTTTTTAATAGCGAAGCTGTTCCTGGGTGAGGCTTTTTTAGGACAAGGCGTAGTAACGCCGGCGCAGAGATGTGGAGAGGGCATAGCCTAGCTAGGGGGAGAGCAAGCGCCAAGCACAGGGGCAGCGTAGTGGAGAAAGGCGGAGAGGGCGCCAGATGCAGGTGGTCAAAGCCAAGGCGCGAGTGAGGGCAAGCGCAGAGCACAGGTAGGCGCACACAAGGAGAGGAGAGGAGTCGGCCAATTGGAGAGCGCGGGCACAACAGATGGCTCGGATAAAGCCCCTTGATGATATAAACTTCCGACACTCTCCTTCGCGCGGCGCTTTCCTCCTCGTTTCTCCTCACATACTGAAATGTGATGGTATCCATCCCGATGTCGATGCAGGCACAGCCACTCTTCCTGTGGCCCTAGGGTTGAGAGACAACATTGGTCATGTAAATAAATCTTCGGTGGAAATTAGCAAAAAGCTATTGGAAGATTGGTGGCTCAAAATCAGAGAGGTGGCATAAGGTTAAAAGTGTATGAAGACGTATTTAAAGAAAATGGAGAATGTTAATAACTTACTACGCAGTTAAACGAAAATAAAGGAAAAAATGCTGGGCATGGTGGCTACTGCCATCACCTCGTTTCAAAGGGGACGCTCATACCTTCCATCCATCCATCCTCCTCGCGCGCCGGCTCCCAACGCTCCACACAGCACGCTTTTTCGTCCAGGCGCCCGTAGGCCATCCCCAGCATTGAATGCTGGCGCATGTTTTCGGGCTGGCTGGGGGCCTCACTGAGTTAGCAAATCTTCACGGATGGTGGTAAAAGAATTGGTAACGCGGAAAGTTACCGTGTGGGTAGTTTTGGCTACTGTTCATGCCGTCTGAATAGGGCGTTCTGATGCCTTACAATTTTTTTGTGGATTTGAAGCTCCATAAACTTTGTGCGCCATGAAATAAGATGTTGGAGTGCGTGTATCAAACCTAGTATTGCCGTTGGCAATATTTATGTGTGTTAAGGCTTGTTCAGTCCGTGCGCGTAAATAAAGCGCTTGTAATATGTTTGGCAGGCCTTAATATAAAATAGTCTCGAATGCACAGCAAGACCAAGTGTTCGGTTTCCTGATGTGAACATGGCTCTAGTGAATTATATCTGAGCTATATGACAAAGTGTCATATTGCACAGTGCCAGCGGTACCGACAACCGCTCATCGACCACAATAATAGGAGCTGGCACACATGACCTGGTGCATTTTAACGCGAAATCGTTTTATGAATTGAGTAGAAAAACCGGCGCCATGCGTCCGATGGCGTTGGTTGAGTGCGGTGGTACCATTGCGAGTGTGTTTTGGTGCATATGAGAGAATAATAAGAGCCGTACTGACCAACAGTGCTTAGGTAATGAATGGGTGAATAGTGACCGCTAATTAGTGGCTGTTAATTTCTTAAGCCTAATTGGTGAATAAAAACGGTGACAACGCCAGAAATGAACTGAATGTAAATGAAATTGCTAGCACTTGAGTTGAGGAAGACAAAGTTGTGACCCCTAACTAGTGAATAAAAGGGATAAAAATGCTCTGCAATAAAGAAAAAATGGTGGTACCAAATTACCGACACCCATTTACTTATAATTAATTAGTTAATTTAATATCCAAAATGCTCCCAATATAATCAAGTGAACCGTACCTGTACTTGAGCTAGTAAAGGTCTAAATAGTAACAACTAGTTACCGATCCATAATTAAAGGTAATTAGTGAATAAAGTAGCTAAAATCCCCCGAATGTAATGAAATGGACAGTACCTGAACTGGATGTAGCAAATTACTAAATATTTACACCTAATTACTGGCTCCTAATTAGTGAATAAAGTTACCAAAAATGCTCCAAATGTAAAATTAACAGTACTTGAGCTCGACGTAATAAATGACCAAGTAGTAGTACCTAATTAGGGACCACTAAATTTTATTAGTAAAAAATACTATTAGTAATATTAATGTAGTAATAAATAAAAGATTAAATCAGTTACTTGAATGACCGAAATTCTCCGATTGTAATCAAATTAACAGTACTTGAACTGGAGGTAGTAAAGGACTAAATAGTGACACGTAATTACCAACTCCTTATTAGTGAAAAGTACCTAATGAATGAGTGGATTAACTGCAAGCCCCATTGCACTGATGCACTGACTTTTGGAAGTGGCCCGGCCCAAATTTAGGTGCGACCATAGTACTGGCCGTGGCCCATAATATTTCGCTATCAATTTTGGTTCAGTTTTGCTTAAGTCAATGTTTGGGCGACTGGTGCCAAATTCTGGGGATGGCCCGGTACAAATTTCGGTGCGACACTCAAGCTTGGCGTGTTTTATTACTCGTGTATATCAATTTTGGTCCAATTAGGCCAAGGTTAATATATAGGTGAACCGCGCCGAATTTTGGGGGTGGCCCGGACCGCCAAAGTCTAAATTCAAGTCACAGTCTGGTCATGACTGAGCTTGGTTGTGTCTATCATGTATAGGCAAAGTGTCATTACTATGGTTGGCTAAATGTTATAGTGTTTTATTCAACTGCTGCTGTGCAGCTGCTTTACAAGTAAGCAAGACAAGATTTTGGTGGCAGCCTCCGGATTAGTGCTTTCGCACAAAAAAAAAAACGACAGAAATGCTTTCACAACCTGAGCATAGGGCTCCCGACCACTCCGTAGTAGTACATATCAACTTAAAGCATCCGCGATCACTTTGCAACTCTGTCAACCGAGCCTGTAACTCAGCCTAAAGCAAACTGTAATCACCACCCACTTAAGCATGGCCGCGGTGTTCAAAGCAATTATAACAATTGGAGAAATACAACATGGAATAGGTAGCGCTGATCATCACTTTACTTCACGTGAAGTATGCAGATATCAGGCAACAAGCTTGAATTAGCAACTCCTCTCTAAGGCACTGTTTGGGTTCCAGTAAAAAAAAAAACGGCTTTTAGCATGTTCAGGAACGGTGTGCTCAAGCTCATGTACTCAAATGCATGCTGTTCACAGTACAAATCAGTATCTACGGTGCTGCTACGCTGTTTGTTGTTGGAACGAAGTCCTTTCTGCGACTGTTGTGAATCTGCTGCATCCTCCGAAAGTCATCGCGCTTTCTTTGAGGGATCATAAAAACTGCGAAGCCATCCTCACGCCTGATACTGCAGTTTAATGTGCAGTAGCGCGGCATAACGCGAGCGCACAGCACAGAAAACAATGAGTGCTACGTCCGCTGCGCCCAGGCAAGGCAAAAAATGGCGTGTACCGAGAAGAAACTCACAAGCAAAAACACAAGCGGCGCGCGTTTCCATGGGCAACGGCGTGTAGACAAATAGGCGTGAAGCAAAACGGCGTGCAGCCAATGCCTGCGGCCTGGCAGTGCGGAGACGAGGAGGAAGCGAGGACGTCGCGCGGTGGCCGCGAAGTTCTAAGAGTGGCGATACTTTGAAATTATCGAGGGACTTTAGGTTCGGAGGAACACGAGTGCGCTTGGCGGCCGTTCCTCGAATGTTCGCAAATGTGTAGTCTCGCGCTCTCCGGAAGAAGCCGCGCCGTCATGAGCGCCAGCGAGAGTTTGCGCGCGAACGGGCTAGGCGTCGTCAAACGAATCCAGAAGCTCGCGCGAGGGATACTGGAGCCATGCGCCAGCGGAGGGCGGAAGGTCCTGAGCGAGAGAAACCAAACGCCAGGCAGCCTCGCTGTTGGCATCAGCATTCGCGATGTTAAGTCAATGGAGCTGGGCTAATTATTTTGGAAGTTACTCGAATTGTTATCAGGTGGGATCTAAGAGGTGGCGTTGGAGGAAATGGGGAAAAATGAAAGCTCATACAGGGCTCCAGGTGAAAATGTCCTCTTGGGAGAGAGCCGGGTGAGTAGGATACGGGTATCTGCGGGCTCTGTGGTAGGCGAGGTGCGATGCTGCCTCTTCGCATACAATAGCCAGCAATGCTCTCTCCGCGATTGCTTCAGTCCGTGGCTCGTGCAGCTGGCGCCATCTGTGGAAGCTTCTTGCAACAAGACTGACTAGCAAATTCGTTGTTATAAAAAAGAGCTGCTTTTCCTTCACTCGCTACCGATTACAGTTGGTGCAGGTGGCAATGCAGAGAGGGCGGCAGCATGCCCACCGGATGGCGGGCAACAAGCCCAAGATGGCAGGTAGCAATGATATTATAAAAAATAAATTTAATTCAACTGCCATCTGCCCACTGTCGCACTGCGTATATTGTTCGAGAGGTTTACAGCCTCCCGAAGAAATGTCTGTGGAAAAATGAGCCTTAGAGAGATGAGAGCTTGGTTGGGGTTCGTGAGCTGGGTCTCCCAACACGCAGCGGACGAGTTAATACACAGATAGAGCGCCTGCACTGAGGTGATTATTTACGGAGACAACACAATAATGTTGTATGCTGCACACAACCTACGGTAACTCAAGCAACTCCTATATGGCGTATGAACCTCATTAATCCTCGGTGAATATTGTTTGCCTGCGGTGGCTAGCCGCGGAGGAACCAGACGGGGAAGGATAAGGGCTGGCACGCCTCTTTCCCCGTCGGTGACATGCTGATGGAGCTTTCAAGAAGATGCAGTGCCCAGCATATGTCCCATAGTTCCAAGATGGCCGCTGAGGTCGGTATTCGCCACGTTTTGTGAACATGCCTCCTAGGAACGCCGTACTCAAGAAGACGATTACTTGCAGTTGAACTTAAGGGTAGCAGGAAGGAACACCTTTCCTAGCGGTTAACGGACAACACTAAGAGCAGGAGGCTGTTCAGGTTTCTTGAAGAAAACAGCCTCCACGACCTACTTTAGTTTATTGACAGCCTTTTTTTATAGCACACACAAGTCTTCGAATTGAAAAAAACAAACCCAGACGGGGATGGATCCATAAAACAGCTCTGTCCGTAAAAATAAATGACTTCCGGATTTATTTCCTCAAGATAACCAAAGAACTGATAATTTCCTCTTTTGACGTGTGTAAACCAATTTCTTCAGGCGTGCACGACGACAGCCTTTTTGTCGCCCTCTTGCTAACTTGAGTAATGGTACGTGTCTACTTGCACACAATTCGCCTCTGGCGCTGCGGCCGAGAACAGGCCCGGGCTGGGTATCATGCGGAGTTTTGCGGGCCTGCAACGGCTGAGTAAAGCAATAATTTAGAAAACCTGTGCGAGTCTAAACCTTTAAACCACGGGCCTGGGCTAAACCTGGACCCTAAAAACTTGTGCAATGCTCCAGTGCAAACAACTAGATATACCATGCGGCTCTTTCATTTGTCTTTTGCATGCAACTGATGTCACACTTTAAAAAAAAATTAGTCGACAATTCCATTTCTCACTAATGAGATTTTCGTGCGCAGCTGCTGTGGTACTCGAACCCTAAGCTGTCGCATACAAACACGCAAAGCCGAAAAGAAGTGGCTCTGGGTTTCGACATGGGCAGAGCACAGAGCATTCCCCGCCTGTGAGCCTCGCCTCGATCGAACAGCCAGCAAGCTTACAGCGCGCTACTCTGGCGCCATTCTTGGATAGCTTCGCATACCTTACTGCGTACGTCATCGGTGAGCTGGTGATGGCGGGCGCTACTCTGGTGCTGCGGGCCACCGCCGCACAACCTGCCTTCACGCTGCCCCCATGCCTTCCTCCGCCGCTTTCCTCCTCGCGCTCTTTTCTCTATGGCTGTCTTTCATCCTCTGCACTCGATTACCCTGGTGGCGAGGAACGCTGGTCAACCCGAAAACGGGCGCCTGAGAGCGGCGCTCTAAAATGGTTCCTTTTGTACTACCGGCATCGGCATCTGCCCAAACAAGCGGAGTACCCGCAGTCTCCATACCGCAGAAGCGTTAAGGATTGGGCAAGTTGGTCAGACATGCGTAACGGAATAATGGTGCAGATCAAGTGACAGGACAGCAGGAGAGCACACACACACACAAGCGCCAACTTACAACTTTATTGTTTGGCTGCCAATATGCCGAATTTATACCAAGCAACACGCCCAAACTGTGAAATGTAATCAAACAGTGACACACATAGACGCGATGTGCGAAGCGGCAAATCTTGATATCGCACAAGGCAAAAAACATGACGAGTACACTAAGCTCTACATCAGCACGTGGAACATCCCTGTCTAAGATGACTAACTGAAAAAAACAAGAGGTAAAAGACGGGATGACACAAGCTAAAACCTAAACTACTCACGAACATATCACCGAAGAAAAATTATGACGGAAGGCCTCGTCACAAAACCAGGGAAATGACAAAGGAGGACTAAAAGGGCTAAAACCATGAGAATGAAACCTGTAACGTCAACAAAACATGGCAAAGACTCAGTGTAAAACAAGACGCATAAAACAAAACTACAAAGCCAACAAAAACACGGCTAAATTTGATGAAAGTGATTAACAAGGAACCTGGTATAAAAGCGCAAAAAACACACTAAGCATGCTGACACGACCTCGGGGCCCCGTGTGGCGAGTAAAGGACAACAAAATCAAAACCCTTCAATTAGGTCTGCCACCTCCAGAGCGCTCTCGTTCGGTGAGGAAGGTTAATTCTTTTTTCGTTACAACAAAGTTGTAAGTTGGGGCTTGTGTGTGTTTGTGCTCTCCTGCTGTCCTGTCACTTGATCTGCGCCATTATACCGTTATGCTTACCACAGAAAACTGGTTGAAAATTACCAGAAAACTTAAATTGATAAACCGCAGCTAGTAGTGTAGTCGTTTAAAGCCCTCTAATCCCCACAAGCATTGTAACTGACGGACTCCGACTATTTGGATGACCGCTCGAATGCACACTCCTACATACTATCGTATACACAGTCGAATACACCACCCATCAATCAATCAATCACTACGCAGGTCAGCGGTTCACAGTGACGGTAATTGCTCCCTTATCTCCTCCTATCATTTGCAAATGAATGCAGAGTCATTCAGCGGTAGGAAAAACAGTTGTGAGCAATATTCTTTCGGTGTACGATTTTTTTATTTGTCCTGCATTGAATCCTACTTTGAAGCAGCTCACTTGCGGTCAGAAAGGTTTCTCTGTACTCATTTCGTCGTTGCCATGGCGTCTATCTGTGACGCAGCAATAATTTTAGTTCCGAAACAGTGTGAAAGCTCTACACGGAGCGCAGTCGCTATCGAGTACTCGAAGCGTGTCTGTTACGTGAGTGGAACAGCGCCTTACATCCAGTGCCTTTGGTGACAAGGCCGGCGAAGCGATGGTTGACGCTCGTAAGTATAGCACATAAAAAATGCTGGGATTCGCCGCTTTAGTAACAGTCCATACGCCGCTGCACATCAAGGTCCTGATCGTGCACTGTCTGGTCCAAACTGAAATACTTTTCTGGCAGATCGTTGGGTAACAAAAAGCTTCGGCTGCGTGGCGTGACGAGTCCGTTTTGACAATGCCGAGTGTTCGCCACAATCGCAGGCGCCCGCATATCGCCCGGAACCCACATTAGCAAAATTCAACAAGTCTATGTGGTAGCGATATTGCACGGTGTCTCAAGCAAGGAGGTTCTCGATTCCGCCAAGCGATTACCGTCGGCCCATTCCGCTGGGGCATACATTTGGAAAATGTGCTGTTATCCAGCCGGAAGTGCGTAAGTGCTTGTCGTGAACACAGAAACACAGAATGAGGGTATTAAACAATGTCGGGTCAGGAGAACATTCTTGGTTCCAAATTTATTTATTTATTTATTCAAGTTACCCCTAAAGGCCCTCCAGAAGAGGGTATTACATAGGGGGGGGGGGGGTACAATCATAAGTAAAAACGCTAATTAAAACATAAGGCATCACACAAAGAAAAATTGAACACTAACAAAAACAGCAAACATTTACACATTTCCGTCACAGCGAAGAAGCTCTTGTAATTTTTTATTGTCAGTTTCTGTGGCGATGACTGATGGCAAACTATTCCATTCAGTGATAGTACGGGGAATAAATGAATTGGCATAAGACGATGAATGACAGTTTACGCGTTTAACTTTGAAAGAATGATCACGGCGTGGAAAGAGAGCATCAGGTGACTGAAACAAATCACGGCGAAGGGATGGGTGGTGATAAAGCTTATGGAAAAGGGTTAAGCGAGCAAGTTTACGGCGATATGACAAATCTTCCAGTTCGGCACGTTTTTTTAATGCTGAAAGGCTTGTGAAGGGTGAGTAGTCTGAAAATATGAAACGAACAGCACGGTTTTGCAAGGATTCAATGTTAGTGATAACGTAGGCTTGAATAGGGTCCCGAATGGCCGCAGCATATTCGATTTTAGGGCGTATTAGAGTTATATAAGCAAGCTTTTTAACGTGTATAGGGGCGTATCTGAGGTTACGTTTAAGAAAACCAAGTGAGCGGTTAGCAGATGCTAGGGTGAGGTCGATATGGTGATGCCATGTTAGGTCAAACTGAAGGTGCACCCCAAGGTACTTGTATGTTGATGTTAGTTCCACAGTATTGTCATTTAGAATATAAGTGGTTGGAATGCGAGCTGTACGGCGAGTGAAAGATATTAGTTTAGTTTTAGAAACGTTTATTGCCATTAACCATGATGAGCACCAAGAGCTTACTGCGTTCAGGTCAGATTGTAGAGATTGGCGGTCACTGTCTGTAGTAATGTTACGGTAAATTACGCAGTCATCAGCGAAAAGGCGAAGTCTAGATGTTACACAGGCAGGTAAATCATTAATATAGATTAGAAAAAGCAAAGGCCCTAGCACGCTTCCTTGTGGTACCCCAGATGTCACATTAGCAGAGGAAGAGTTAGAATTATTAACGGAGGTAAACTGAGTTCTAGATGACAGAAAGTCCTTAATCCAAGCGAGCACGTTAGGGTGTATATTAAGCTGTGCTAGTTTCAGTAGAAGTCTTTGATGAGGAACCCGATCGAAAGCTTTTGAGTAATCCAGGAACACTGCGTCGACCTGAAAGCCCGCGTCAAGTGATAATTGTAAGTCATTAATAAAGCCAGCTAACTGAGTATCACAAGAAAATCCCTTGCGAAAACCGTGCTGATAATCGAAAATAATGTTATGATCTTCGAGATAGCTGATGACTTGGCTGTGAATGATATGTTCAAGTAGTTTGCAAACAGTGCTGGTTAACGAGATGGGTCGATAGTTTAATGGAGAGGAACGCTCACCTGATTTAAATATAGGTATTACTTTGGCTATGCGCCAGTCATTAGGAATTAATCCGTGCGATAATGATTGCGAAAACAAACAGGACAACACAGCGCTAATGCTTTGGGATGTGTTCTTCAGCAACTTATTGTTGAAACCGAGGTGATCCGAACTATTAGTTATTTTAAGATTGTTTAATAAAGCTAAAATACCAGTTTCATTAATAACTATTTCAGGCATGCAAATATCTTGGATTATATCTAAGTCAGGGAATGCGCTAATGTCTTCTTTGGTGAATACTGATGAGAAGGCGTCGTTGAAAACCTGAGCACATTCATACTCTTATATAGCATATCACTCTTGGATATTCTATCTCATGTTGGTATCTTAACAGTTATGTTAGATTCCTATTCGAAAACTTTCGTTACACTTATATCCCTAGGTTCTAGCAGTCCCAGTGACAGATGTTCTTTTTCATGGTGTAATGTGAAACGGCCTATACGGCGAGAATATTAACATATGGCCTGTTAGTGAGTATACCAGCAGAGTAATTTTTAAATTAACTAAGGTCTACAGGCAAAAGAGCATTGAAACTTAGGAGTCCCAGGAACAGGTCAAGGATTTGTATCTGATATATTAAGCAGTGCAGCGTCAGTTCATAGCCTGCTGATTATTGCCTGAAAACGCAACAGAAATTCTGAAATTGCTGCCATTATTTTGCCGAATTATTCCCAACCATCTTTGCATCAGGTTTACCAAATATGAAAACTCTAGCGCGTTATAGAATACAGAAAATTTTAATGATATTTAAAACTTCAATAAGTGGCATTTTGCCCACCCCATTGAACAAAATGACAGTAAATTTCAGTGCCAAAAGAGGCACTTTTATAAAATGAGCATATGCATTTTCGTTGCAATAAATGCGCACGAAGATGCCTCCATGGACATCTCGGCAATCTTTCAGGGCCTACTCGAATTACAGACACTATACTAAATCCGCACCCGCCAGAGTTTTGTTCGATGGCACGCTACACATTACTATAATCCACAAGTGGTCTCTCCGTGTAGCCTGGCCGCGCTGTTATTTTTAACTTCCTGTCTTCATCTCAATTTTCTTGCATTTTTGTGTGCCAGTTGTTGCTCAATCGCTCAGCCCTGTTGAATTACCTGCGATTGTGATCAGTTTGTGGCGCGTGAACACGAGGGGTCAACTCGAGCCTTCGTTCGTTCAGACCGATCATAGCTTGCTTCATTGCATGTTTTGCGAAAACTGGTCGTCCCGCCGGACAGAGCGCGACGCTTACGCAAGTTCCGAAGTGTTTTTATACGTTTTTGAGAGGTGTTGAAACACGCGGCGGCTAAACCCACTAACATATAAGGAAGAAAAACCTACAGACACGGACAAATACTTACATTTTTCCTATGTGTTACCGGTTTTCGTGCGGCAGTTATGTCTCAAGATAGTTACCAACTTGCGCAAAAGCTCGCTCTGCTGTCTTTATGCAGATTTTGCATTTCAGATTCTCTCATTACATTTGCTTTTCTGCGGTGGGCGCCTATAAGAACACGATAACGCTCGATGGTACCGAAGCTTGCGTCTCTTCAGATCTTTCTTCGTGTTTTCTGTGCGCTAGTCGGTATTTAATGGCTTCCTTTTTCACGTGTTCAAACTACCCTAAATAGCGGAAAAATGAGGGCAGAGCATTAGAGCAAGCAATAAAACAATTAGATTTACTTGAGCTTCACCAGACCATCACAACGTAGTTTTTTGTCCCGCATGCAGCCTGATGCAAAAATAGATTTTTCTTCATTACCCGAAGTCCAAGAATTCGTCAACTTTGCACAAGATAAGACCAATAACCATTCGTAATAACCAAACTCTTGCGTGAGGCTGACTGAGCCGCACAGTTTTGAAAAATGCTGCATGCAGGACTTCGTGCCTTTTTGACCGCTTTCTGGTTCACCAAGCCTCCACTCTCGATTGTTTTTGTCCTGCTTGAAGTGAGAGAAACTGGTCAACATTCAACTCGTATATAGCAGACCAGAGGCAGATCATAACATAGAAATATCAAGATAATATGATGACTCTTTTAAAAGTTATTGGGTGCTAGGACACATAATATCGTGTTTTGCCCCATTTCGCTTTTGTCACTCCCCCGTATGTTTATCTTTTGGCATATGAATGAAATGTTACTTAACGTTGACCTCTGGCGAGGGGCAAGTTAGTGTTGCGACATATGCTACAGGAACACTGAGGTAAAGCAGGCAGCTCCTGTCGCTTGCTGTAGAGAAATCGTACGCATCGCAACGCCTCACTCCGACTCTGGTTACTGCAGTCGCGCCGTAGAGAGAGTACAGGTTTAACACTCTACGGGGAACACTGATAGCAGCCCAGAGGGCAATACCTGAGTTCGGCTCTGCAAGAGATATGAGTCGAAGGCCTACTTGGCACTTAATACTCTTAGTTGTTTAGGCCTTAATGTCCGAAGGCCAAGGAAACGGTTGAAACCCCCCGGATCTTTTCCGACCCTGGACTGTAAGGTCACAATTCCCCATGTGGGCGCAAAGCGCAGCTCTCCTTTGGTAGCAACGCATTCGCTCGTACTTGAATATTTCGAAACGGAGTATGCCCGCCATCTAAAAGTTTTCACGGATGGTTCTGTCTACAAGGTCAAACAACCTAGCGCAGGGGCTTTTTACATTCCTTCTTTGGACTGTAAGTGGTCCGTACGCTGTACTGCTGTCGTATCCTCCACAACGGCTTAAAGTGTTGCTATTGAGGCGGCTTTACAGAAGTTAGGGTCTTGTCCGACTCAACCTGTTGTCATCCTAACTGATTCAAAATCTGCCCTTCAGAGGTTAGAGCACGGATTCCCTACTGACGCCTTGTCTCTAAGCTCTCTGCGCTTGGTGCAGAATCTGCACAGCAGAGGCTTTACTCCACATTTCCAGTGGGTGCTCTCTCACATAGGAGTCAACAGCAATGAGGTGGCAGACAGTCTCGCCCATAAAGCTCTTTCAAGGATTCCATCAAAAAGAGTACCTCAAGATGAGAAAAGTCTCTGC
>JARKHS020005182.1:0-132571 GCA_030143305.2 Amblyomma americanum | reverse complement strand
ATCAAGGCACCTGATTCTAGACCAGTTGTTTGCGCCGTGAAGCACAAATCAAGCACGCTTTCAGATGCATTTGTCACTCTGGTCGGAACACTAATTACATTTTCATATCCAAACAAAAAACATCCAAAAATGCCTGTACGTAGGGCCCTAAATAAAGCAGGTTAATATTAAAATCACCCGTGATAATCAGGGATTTATCAAGTTGTGAGCAGTAATACAACATGTTTTCAATGAACTCTAACAACTTAGAAACAATTTCAGTAGGTGGCCTGTAAATAACAACAAATATAGTGCTAGCACATTTAATCATGAGAGATTCATAGTGGTCATGCATAACAGACAAATCACGAATCACATCAAAGGAGAAGTCGCATTTCATATAAAACGCCACACCTCCCCCTTTTTTAGTTATCCGAGATAGTGAGGCTCAACTGTAGGCTGGGTAGTGTATCACATCAGAATCATCCCGAAACCATGTCTAAGAAAAAGCCAAAATATCAAATTTGTGGTTAATTCATCTAGGAGCATACAGACGGACTCGTGCTTAGTTTTTAAAGTTTGGGTATTTAAATGGAACAAAGAAAACCGGTTGTGATGATGTAAGGCTGTGCTTTCTTGAAATGAAGGCTTACCGTAGTACTTACATCCGTGGAAAAGGTCTGTCATTTTCACAGATGAGTAAACAAAAAAGTAAAGCTGTTGAATGCCTTTACCTTACTTTATCAAGGTCTTTCATTGTGACTGTTCTGATAACCCGAGAGCGGGGAGCACAGCGCACAAACATTTTACCTATCTTGTTCCACGCAAACTGGTACCCTTTTTCATCAGCTCGTGACTTCATGTGCCAGAAAGAGAGAGAGGGTTTATTGACTTGAAAGGCAGAGAGGTTGGCATGTGCCAGAAAAGCTTTTTGTTCTGCACAGTAAGATTTTCATTCAGATAAATGTTCTTCCTTCATTCTTTCACTTCAGCCTTTTTCTCGAGCCATGCACCTCTTGTTGTACGGGACGTAAACCGAACCAGGACGAGCGGAAACTTTACATTCTTGTATGCATTCGCATTCACGGTTTCGACGTCTGTTGTTTCAGCTCGTGATTTCAACGGAAGGCAGTGGGCGGCTTCAATGTCTTGTCCGGTGAGATGCGGCAGCTGCAGATCGTCTGCAGGTGGTTAAGGTTTTCTAGCAGATTTTCATTTTCATGTAGGGGAAGTCCATGCACTTCTAGATTAAGTCGCCTGCCGTACTGATCAAGGTCGTTTACTTGCTGCCGAAGCTCTTCGATTTCATGATCATTTACTTTGACTTCCAGCTGTTCCACACGTTTGCATAGACCTGCAATATCTGAATTTTGTTGCTTCATCTGAATGATGACCTCATCATATTTTGAAGACATTTCTTGCATGGACAGTTCAACGCTTGCCACGGTTTCTTTGATTTGTTCCAGTGCATCTACCTTAACTTTCATTTCTAGCAGGATGGAAAGATTACGGTGAATCTCTGATATTTCATCCGGAAGGCTAAGCTCAGCTATGTCTTCATCGCTTGTTGAAGTTTGACCACTTCGGGCTTTGGCTGTTTTGTAAGTGACGCATTTCCAGGATTTAAGGCACCCTTTGACTTTCTTCAGTGCGCACATAGAGTTACCCAAGAACATTTTCCCACATGATAAGTGAATTGTCATTCAGAACAAGATAAGTGTATTTCGACGTCTGTAAAAGAGTTGCCGCAGACAAGGCAGTCAGACATGATTCTAAAGAACACGATCGCTCCGCAGTAGCCGTAGCCACACAGCCGATAAGTACAAGTTCAAAAGAACCAACCTGTAACATATGAACGATGAAGGTCTGGCTTAGACGAACGCCAGGAACATTCGGCTCCGCTGCTGCTGAGTGTCTGTGGAGAACCGCTGTCGATGTGCGTGCCTTTTGTAGTCGTCTTGAGGTGACGTAGCGGTGATGTAGCGGTGACGCGGTGATGAACGGCGCAGAGGCGTTGTCTCCTGATGGTCAACTGGAGCTGGTTTGCGGAAAGGACAGGGCACGCGCAAGTGACGGCATGTAACCTGTAACATATGAACCGTGAAATTCTGGCTTAGACGAACGCCAGGAACATTCGGCACGCTGCTGCTGCGTGTGTGTGGAAAACTGCTGTCGATGTGCGTGCCTTTTGAAGTCGTCTTGAGGTGACGTAGCGGTTATGTAGCGGTGACGCGGTAATGAACGGCGCAGAGGCGTTGTCTGCTTGTGGTCAACTGGAGCTGGTTCGCGGAAAGGACAGGGCACGTGCAAGTGACGGGATGAAACTTGTAACGTATGAACGATGTAGGGATGGCTTAGACGAACGCCACGAACATTCGGCACCGCTGCCGCTGAGTGCGTGTGAAAAACTGCTGTCGATGTGCGTGCCTTTTGTAGTCGTCTTGAGGTGACGTAGTGGGGATGTAGCGGTGACGCGGTGATGAACGGCGCAGAGGCGTTGTCTGCTGGTGGTCAACTGGAGCTGGTTTTCGGGAAAGACAGGACACGTGCAAGTGACGGGATGAATCCTGTAACATATGAACGATGAAGGTCTGGTTTAGACGAACGCCAGGAACATTCCCCACCGCTGCTGCTGAGTGTGTGTGCCGTCGAGTGTCGTCGAATCAATGCAGTTCTGACTCGTTAATTGAAATATGTACGCACGCACTAATGCTTCATGGTATTCTGCAGGATACTTTGTTCGTCCCGGATTGTATATCCTCGAAGCGCGGTTCGATTGCAGAGTGCAGCTCTAGCACCGCCGGTTACAGTTGGATGGGTAGAGAAGCGGGAGAGCTCTGGCACGGCCGGCGGCATTTTCCGGCAAGGTCTCCATTTGTACTGGTCCGTAGTTTACGGCTTTCCCATTCGACGACTCCGCGCAGCTGTGCTGTTGTGGCTTTTGAAACAGCCTGAGTTTCAACTGCGCATTCAGCGAGGGAAAAGGCTGGTTACGTTGACAGAAGCAAGCTTAATTTGAACATCACTTGACAACAGTTGATGGCATGTTCCATATAATATACCACGTGTCTCAGCTAACTTTAGCCAAGATCTTAAGATGTCTGTATGCTTGTGGTGTCAGTGGGTTTGTTCCAAGTGAAATTTATAACCAAAAATAAATCAAATTAATATCCACGACGGGGATTCGAACCCATTGTGGCGCGAACAGATCAGTTGCACAGGCCTCTGCGCGAAAGTACTAAACTATCGCGGCATTTTTTTTCTTTATTGCCTGTTGCGGCAGGTACAGCCCGACCCAACCTTGATGAATAGTTTGATGCAAAAAGTTATGAATTTCATTTTAACGAGATCATCCATGACTTCAATGACTTAATTCAGCATAGAAACATTGCTTCCTGAGGATATCATGCAGATTACAGACATTGTGAACAAAATAACTGCACCCAGAGTGGACGTCAGGATCCCTATTTCTGACTGCCATTCGAGACCGTCAGGTCGAATGCAAGCCAAGACGATACAGCACATCATACGGAATCTGGTCCTTGTTAACAGCGAGAAACTGATTACCCATGAGAACGAGCGAGAGGTCTCTCTTAAGGGCACGTTGCAGGACGCCCCAGAAGAACACAGCGCCCGAGGAATCAAGAAATAAATGTTGACATTCTCTGGGTTTCTACATAAGAGTCAACTAGTCCCCCGCTACAGAAACACACCTCTCTCTTGTAGCCAATTTTTTACGGGCAACGCATTGGTACAATGTTTGAAGAAGACGGCTTTAACTCTCGCTGTGACCATCATTTTCATAGCCCGTTTTAGGACATCTTTATGCCTACCTTGGCCTAGCTCCGCTGTACAGGAACCTATATGTCGGTTTTGGAAACATGGTGTCTACTATGCCAGGCTTCAACTGCTAGCGTTTCATAATGGTGATGTACTGCACTGAAAATCGCACTGCCAGAAATTTACAGGCCCATTGACAGCGTATCTGAGACAGTATTTAGAAGAAACGACTTTCTTTGGAAGAGCACATGAGAGGCGTAGGAGCAGAAATTTTAGAATAAAACGGTCGCGTTGCTCTCTGAGAAACAAAAACCACGAGACCAATTGTTTCGCAGTCAGATTAGGTAGCGCCAGGCCTCCACCAGCCAAAAAGCCGGAAAAGGTTGTCACGACTAGCTCTTTTAAAGGTCGATTGTCACACAAACGTCGGGAACCCTCGCTGAATTTTCCAATGAGAAGAAAAGCTACAACAACTTCGCAAATAAGAACACATTGTAAGTAACCGCCCGCGCAAATATCGATATATCTCCATCTCCCCACGTATCCGACTGCTCTAGTAGTTGCCTCGTTTTCGCGTTCCAGTACAGCGCATTATCTGGATATTGAGCCAAGGGAATTGAGATGTAAGACCACGGTACGTGAAAACGTTACTCTTATGTAAACTCCAGGAGGGGAGCTCAAGTCAACTTGCCATAACTGAACAGATCTGCGCATATTAACGCGACAACTTACCACATCACAAAAACTATGGTACAGTGTCATTGCATTGTTAACGCTGTCCTCATCGACACAAAAAACAGCCAAGTCATTTGCGTAGCCTAAAAGTTTTACTTGGAACTACTGTAGTTTAACATTTTTCTGCTATGTTATCGCTCGCAATTAGTTTCGCACAGAGCGGTTTCGAAGTACAAGGCAAACAGAAGTGGGGAGAGTGGGCATCCCTGCCTCACTCACAAGCGGGCTGGTGTATTCTTAGTTAAATTCTTGTTAGTAATTAACATCGCGGTGCATCCGTTATGTGCCATGCTAACTACTTCTAAAATAATTCCTAAAACGCCTATGTGCTCCAGAATCAATAAAAGGATACCGTGGGAAACAACAAATGCTTTTTGCAAATCTATCTGCATGCGCCATGGCCACTAGCAGATAACCAGCGTCGCAACATTCATCCAAAGCACGCCTAGTGGTAAACTGCAACACACACTCATGCTGAGCATGGCACATCGTCTTCTTCATTCACTAATACTCCTATAAAGCTTATATCTTCGCTTTGATCTTTTTGTCGATAGTAACAGAGCGATGTGAGCTGAATGCGTTGGCGTGGACAACGTTGTGGAAGAAACACGGGATTAGAGCAATACGCGTTGGCGTTGACAATGCCGCTGCAGAAACGCGGCACATGAAGTAGGCCGCCGGAGTGCATTGGGTAAATTGGCATTGACGATGAAAAAGTCGAATAGCTCCCTGGGTCAGTGGAAACCTTAATCATGCTTGCAGGTACGTGACGGTGGTGCGCATCTGAAATAGCTTTTTCGCGCAATATTTCGTCCTTAGAGATGCTAGCATTTTTTTCTATGTTGAATTGAATAATTTGAATAAACTGAAAAATTAACGTTACTGCTATCGTGTTTCCGGCGCAAATTTTACCGCCCAATTGTTGAGTGTCCCAAAAAACGTCCGGCGTCGTCGAGCGGCGTACTCTTGTGTACACTTGGTACCTTGCTGCCACCTGCCATGGTAGGTACACGAAACAGCCAACGACCCCCTGCCACGCTTGGCAGGTGACAAATTGGAGAAAGGAAATCTACCTCTCCAATTTTAGGGGAGAGGAAGGTGACGTAGGAAGGCCGCTGCCACTACAAGGAGGAAGAGAAGGACGAATAAAGGCAGGGAAGTTAACCGGAATAACCGGTATTGCTACCCTGCACGTGGGGAAAGGGGTGAGGGGATAAGAAGATGAAGGAGAAAATTGGTTAGAAGGAAATTAAAGTCACTATGCAAAGTCACAGCGTTCGGTAAAGCCATAGCCTACAGCTCAGGCCAGAAGTCCTCAAGAAGCGGAGCAGTGCCTTGGAGTTCTTCATCGCCGATGATCGTCGCGGCCAAGTGGCCGAGAATCTTCATTTCCGTCAGTGGGCGCGGGTCTAGACGCTCCAGTGCACGGCAGCAAGACTGCCGTTTCGGCGCTGTAGGCAGGGCATTGAGAAAGAATGCGGTCGATAGTCTGATCACACCCGCAGATGGTACATTCATGGCTCTAAGCCATACCGATGAAGAAGGAGTAATGATTGGTGAAAGCTACACCAAGCCACAGGCGACACAACAAAGTTGCTTCACGTCGTGGTAAGCAGGATGTAAGCTGGAGCTTCGGGTCTGGGTCCAAGGTTTTTAAACTCGAATGCGAGAATTGGCCTGAATTCCACGCGGCAAGCGTGATGTCTTGCGCCAGTTGTCTAAGCCTACCCACTGCGTCAGCTCTCGAGAAGCGTATGGACACACAATCGCCCTCATGGGGAGCAGGTCGCGCGGCCTCTTCCGCGCGGTGGTTGCCTGCGATGCCGCTGTGTCCTCCTGGCAGCCATTGGTAAACAATATCGTGCCCTTTATTGGTGGCGGTGTGGTGGAGCTCTCTAATTTCCGCGACAAGTTGTTCATGGGACCCTTGACGAAGAGCAGATTGTAAGGCTTGGAGACCTGCCTTTGAATCAGTGAATACAGACCATTGCTCGGATGTTTCTTCACTGATATGCTCAACGGCGACACGAATAGCAGTAAGTTCTGCAAAAGTCGATGAAGTTCGGTGTGATGTTTTCACTTTCTAAACTATGGACCTTAAGAAAATGACCACGGAGCCCGAGGAACTGGAAGGGGTCACTAAGCCATCGGTGTATACGTGCAGTCAGTGTCCGTGTTTATCATTCAAGTATTGTAGAGTAGTCTGTTTTAATGCTGTCGACGATAAACCAGTCTTCTTTTTGATTCCTGTTAAGAAAAGAAGCACACGAGGTTGGTGCAGACTCCATAATGAAGAAGACAGTCTAGAGGCTGGTGTAAATTGGGCTGGTAGGAAGTCGCGATGAGCATCAATAATTTTCGCAAACGATGTACTCGGCCGGTTAGCAGAAAGACGGGCAAGATGGTGTGCGGGAATCCGAGAGAGGTGACGAATATGCACTTTCAAGGCTTCGGTTGTCACATAGGCAGTCACTGGATTCTCCTCAGCGATGAGTGCTGCGGCTGTAGACGCTCATTTTGGCAGTCTTATGCACGTCCAGAGAGTTTGAGCTTGAAGACTTTGTAGACACCGTGTGCTCGTTTTCTTCAAGTTTCCTAGTGCAGAGATACTGTATCCAGGAATACCCATGAATAATGCGGTGTCTAGCTGGAGCATCGACTGCACTGATGATCCCCACGACTTCCATCCGAGAAAGGAGAGAACGTGAACAATCGATGTCAGTCGCCTTTTCATGTACGTGACATGTGGGCTCCATGTTAGATTACGATCGATGATTACTCCAAGGATGCGATGGCTTCCTTCGTAGGCTATTTTAACCCATTTATGCGTACGGGGTAATAGGACATGCTCTTGCGTGTAAAGGCAACCTCGAAACGAAAATGACTAAGAATTACTCACCAAAATGAAAATGGCTCAGCGAAAATGACCTGCCTCTGCCACGGTTGGAAGGTGGAAAATTGTAGAGAGATCATTCTTCCTTCTTCACTCGCTGGGTATGGTAGGAAGAGGTCTCAAGGTGGTCGTCACGACAAAATAGAGGGTGGGATGGAAAAGGTTCTGATACGGGAGGGGGGGGGGGGGGGGAATGCGCACCCTGGAGATGGATGCCACGGGAACAACCCGACGAATGGCTACCGGGCAAGTTGGACAAGGTTATTAATTACATTTTGCTAATTAAGGCGCAAATCCGGCCACCTGAGCTCTTGAAGCCAGGAGAATACCTAAAGCCAAAGCACTGTCAACGCATAATTGTAATTAAGCGTCCCAGTAGTTTTTATTTATTGAACCTATGCCAAAAAGAAACCAACCAGAAAATAAATGTTGGCTGCCATTAACGACGTTGGTTGGTTAACGTTAAAATAGTAAGCCTCTGGATGCATTGAAGACGAGAGTATCTGAAGTGACTGGAAAGCAGTACAACCTGATAGGTGCTTCCAGAATCACTTCCTCTGCAAGGAAGGTGCCAAGTAGGAAGTAACATGTGGTAGTCAACTCTTCTGTGCTTACCGGCCTGTAGAAGTGAAAAATACGAAGTGAACCGAATTCACACTCAGATGCATCTGGGATGGTTTACTAGATGTCGGGAGCAAGCAATGCCATGCCCCGTCAGGCGGCGATATTCGGTTGAAACCCTTTTGCACATTGCTGAAAGAAAGAATTAGCGAATAAAAAATTAGGTGCATATTTCATTGTGAGTGGAACTTGTGCAAAGCGCACTGACTCAACATAAACTCAGGGAGCCGCCCGCCCTAGATGTCGTTAGGAAAGCCTACTCAAACAGGCTGCATAGACAGACAAAAGTAATGTAGTCAATCAAATACAGCGGCATGTATGTCAAGTGCAATGCTTTATTGTTAACTGAGGTTGAGTCCCTGTCCCTGTGGATACTTCTCGATAAAATGGGACAAAAGAAAAGTACGTGCTCGCAGTGCCTCCTGGGCTGCCTTGCAAACTGACTTTCTTTTACATGCTCGATGTGGCTTCGACAAAAGTACACCAGCACTCCCAAGACTTGACTTTTCAGCTAGGTTTCCTCTAGCTGCTATGTACAGTCGATCCCACTTATAACTGAAGGTCACGGTACTCGCGTTCGTTGTATCCGAAGTTCATAGTAAGTGGGATTCCCCAATAGCAGCGAAAAATGCAAATCAGGCAAAGGTGCCGTTTATTTCTTGAAAAAAGTCGTTATGCACGTCTGCTTCTGTTATGAATGCTCTTTCCCAGATCTTCAGTGTGATCAAGTGGTACTAGTCGAAATTATTTCTGCCAATGACCTGCTTTAGGAACGCACCCAAATCAACTGCATTTACATATGAAGGCATGGGCGCTCGGTGTGTCTGCATAAGGATACATGCAGAATACTATGCATGATGTCAGAACAGTGCACCCCGTTAAGCAAAAGGAAATTTTTTTCAACATGATTGGGTTGTGTTGGGTTTTATGGCACATTGGCGGCTAAGGCCGTCATGCGCCAAACGCAAAGTATAGAAAATTGCTTTGTGCTAGATTTTATACAAAAAAGAAAACAAAACGGAGGTGTAAAGGACCTAAAATGTTATTTAATATAACCTAGTGAAGGTAAAGGGCCGAAAAAGTTTTAAAATGGCTAATGGTAAAAGCTTTAAAAAAGGTCACGTAACCTCAGCGGCCATCCTTTGCAGGGCAAGGATGTCGAGGCCCCCAACCAATGATATAGACACCTCAGCCTTCTGCTCAGGAGTGAGAAAGTGGCTGTGGTTTATCTAAGAAAATTGAGTCAACCCTCTCGTAAAAAGCTAAAAACATCGAAAATGTCAACACTTGCATTATCACTACGAAGTAGCGCTGAGTGAAATAGAATGCATTGATTATAAAATTGACTAAACTACTTCTTTGTTAACTTTTCTAGGTTTGAACATGTAAATAAGATATGGTTTAGTGCGAGCTCGTCTCCGCATCTATCACAAACATGTTTGGCTTCTTTTGTAAGTAAGTAGTTGTGTGTCAAGTGTGTGTGTGTCCTATGCGAAGGCGACATAAGATTACCTAAGTGAAGCGTTCTTGGTGTCTGCATGACTTCTATTCCCCCAAGGTGGGCTTTATGAAGTGTAGTTTGTTGTTAAGTTCATTATCCCACTCTTTCTGCCATTTGTTCTTTAATTTGTTATGCATCAACTTCATGCCGTCTTTAAAAAGTATGTCCACATTTTTTATTTCACCATTTTGAGCTCGCACTGCTGCTGAGTCTGCTCTCTCATCACCCTCTATGCCGACGTGGCTCGGGACCCAGCAGAACCTTATCATATATCCTTGTGTTGTGAGTGTATGATGCTGCCTACTAAGGGTTCAACTGCATTGCTTAACTGCAGCGCTGCGAGTAGGGTCAGGGAATCGGTATATGTTATACTGTTTTCAATGGTCTCATGTACTATATTGTCCACAGCCATACACACTGCATAACATTCGGCAGTAGAAATTGATACATAACTTGGCAATCTTACTATTTTTCCCATTCAATCTGTACTACGGCGCTTCCAATATACATCGCTGTCTTCGAGCCATCTGTGTAAAACTCCATGTAGCTTGAATATTTCTCTTTCAAATCCAAGTATTTTTGTAGTAGGTGTTCATGTGGTGTTTGTATTTTACGAAACTGTGTTAGACTCAAGTCACACGCGGCGGGAAGGCAGTACCATGGTGGCAATGGATCGTGCCTCGGGGCAATTTTAGGTAGAGCATCTAGTATTCCCAGTTCGTGACATGCATCTTCAAAGCGTAATAACAAAGGTCTGATTGATTGCGGTTTATTATTGAATAGCCTTCTAGATGTGCACTTTGTAACTATGGGGTAAAAAAGGTGTTTTGGTAAGGATCTTATTTTCAGTACATATGCACAGGTAATCATAGTTCTTCCTTTGCAAGAGATGGTTCATTTGTTTCTACATACAGACTGATAACGGGGGATGTTCTGTATGCACCACTTGATAGACGAAGACGCAAGTTTTGTACGGGATCCAGTTTTATGAGGTATAACGGTATTGCAGATCCATACACAATGCATCCATAGTCCAAAGTGGACAGTACTACGGAGCGGCAGATCTCTAAAAGACATAACATATCGGACCCTCAGTGTTTCCGTGAGAGTACCTTCAGTATATTTTGAAATCGGGAAGCTTTCTTTTTGAGGATGTTTATAGGAGGTAAGAATGTAAGCTTTCTGTCAAAAGTTATGCCTAGGAATTTATGCTCTTGTTTTACTTGTAGCACAATGTCATTCAAGTGCAGGGTGGGATCATTCTGCACGCCCCTTTTCAGTGCGAAAAGGGCGGGAAAAACTGTTTTTTTTTATGGAGAGAACTTAAATCCATTTTGGTCTGTCCAAGTCGCTAGTTTGTTCAGTGTAAGCTGTATCTGTCTTTCGCATGTTGGTAAGCTGGAAGATGTGCATGAAATTTGAAGGTCGTCAACATATACGGAATACATGACGGACTTTGGAATTATTTGCGATATTGAGTTCATTTTTACAATAAAGAGTGTGGTACTTAGAATATACCCCTGCGGTACGCCGTCTTCCTGGATGAATTTTTTCGAACGCGTGCAACCTAGACGTCAACGAAGTGAGCGGTCAGAAAGGAAAGTCTTTTAAACAGTTCAGCATCCTGCCACAGATACCTAAATCCGCGAGGTCACGAAGAATCCCAAACCTCTAGGTGGTATCATAAGCTTTTTCCAGGTAAAAAAATATTGCCAAACAGTGCTGTTTGTGTATGAATTCTTCACGGACTGTGTTTTCAAGACGGACGAGATGGCCATTTGTACAGCATGCTTTTGTAAATCCACATAGGTGGATATCAACAAGTTTGCACGATTCAAGGATGAACATTAATCTAATATTTATCACACTTTCAAAGCATTTAGCAACACAACTAGTAAGTGCTATTGGCCTGTAACTGCCAGCCGAAGTTGGCGGTTTTCCAGGATTTAGGATTGGCACAGTCGCGGCCTTTTTCCGCGACTCTGGCAATTTTCCAGACTGCCATATTTTATTGAAGAATTTCAGAAGAGCTTCTACAGCGTCTTCGTAGAGGTGAGCAAGCATTTCATAATGGATTTCATCTGGGTCTGGTGCTGCAAGTTTTCCTGCCGATAGTACTGTACGGATTTCTTGTAGTGTGATTATTTATTGTAATCTTCATTTGCACTGCCACTTGTCGGCAGTCATTGCTTTTCTGTTTTGTTCTTGTACTTTATAAATGATTGTGTGTAGTGTGAGGAACTAGAACCTGTGGCGAAGTGTTCCCTTAGTTTTTTGGCCTGTTCGCTAATGCTTGTCTGTGTATCCGAAGCTGCTAGGAAATGAATTGTAAAAGACGTAAAGCTGCCATTAAGTTCGCGCACTTGTTCCCTCCTTTGTTTCGATGTAACTGAACTATTTATGGATGACACATAGTTTTACATGAACTTGTCTCAGTACTGGGACGTATGTACCGTGCTTTTGCTCTCGCCTTTTTAAACTTTATGAGGTTGTCGTGTGTGAAGTATCTTCGGAATGTTCCCCAGGCTTTGTTTTATTTTCTTTTTGCTTCTCTGCGCTCTTGTGTATACCAGAGCTTATTACTTTGTCGCACAACTCCTGACGATTGAGGAATCGCTATACGTGCTGCGGCAATGATACATGTTGTAAAAATTTCGTTTAGTTTGTCAACGCTAAGATTATCAGAAAATATTTTCTCCAGACAGGCCTTTTCTTGAAATAGTGGCCAGTCCGCTAAGTGCAGCTTCCAACGGCGTGGTTTTGTTGGGAATATTGGTGATGGTGATGCAAAGTTAATTACCACTGGAAAGGGATCACTTCCGTACGGGTTATTAAGAATATTCCACTTAATATCGGTAAAAGCGGATGGAGAGCTAAAAGCCAAGTCTATGTAACTCATCTTATCTGAGGATGAAGAGCAATATGTGGAGTTGTCTGTATTGAGCAAGCAGACGTTGTTGCACAGAATAAAAACTCCTAAACCCCAACCTCTGGTGTCTGTCTGTTCACTACCTCAAAACGAGGAGTGCGCGTTAAAATCCCCGACTACCACATATGGTTCTGGTAGCTGCCTAAACAGCTCCTCTAGATCTTGTAGTGTTACAGTGTGAAATTAGGTGGAAGATATATAGAGAATACGGTCACTGTTTTAAAGCTTAGGACGGTGACTGTAACGGCTTCATAGTTCGTCTGGAGCTTTATTTCATGGGTTGCAACGCCGCTCTGAACTACAACAGCAACGCCTCCAGAGAGCCTATTTGCTTGCTCATGGTCACGGCGAAGGACTTTATACTTTTTAAAAATATTTTTACGAGAAGGTTCCAAGTTGGTCTCCTGCAGACACAGTGCTACAGCAGATAGATAATTTAAAATATCTGTTGCGTCACTATAGTTATTTAGAATTCCACGGCAGTTCCAGTTGATAAGGAACGCCATGATGATTTTTTTTTTTTGGGGGGGGGGGGGGGGATTGTATTGAGGCCTTAGGTCCATCCTTGCTGAGGGCCTGTTATTACGGTTTTTCTTTTTTTGCGATCAAGAGAGTTCCGCCTCCGCTGCGGCGGAGGCGAGCTCTGACTTGTGTCCATCGCCTCACTGGAGGCGTTGGAGTTTCTTGGGAAGCCCTCGTGCAGCGAGGTTGTGGGCTTCTCCCGAACGCAGGAAGCCTTGCGGGCTGCCGACTTGGTGGCCAGCGGGCCCATTTCGGGGGCGGCATAGCAGCTTTCACTGCATCTGCCAGGGGCGCAGATGGCTCTGCCTCAGCCTCACTAGGCGTGAGCTGGGCAGGTGCGGAAGGCCGCTGTGGTGTGCCGCGCCCACGCACCACATCGGCGATGTTTGTACGTGCAGTGAAAGAGAATGTGTTCTGAGTCGTTGCGTAACGCTGTCTTGCCTCTTTAAATGTTATATTTTGTTTGGTCTTTATCGTAATTATTTTCTTTTCATTTCCATGCAGAGCACAAGCTTGATAAGCGGCGTGGTGGCCTTCGCAGTTTGCGCAGCGCGGCGCCACATCGCAGTCGTTTGATTGAGGATCATTGGAGGCACATTTGGCGCACGTATTGCGGTCACGGCAGCTTTGGGACCCGTGGCCAAACCTCTGGCATTTGAAGCAGCGTCGAGGGTTAGGTATATACGGACGGACGGAGATTTTTGCATATCCTACCTCGATTGACTTGGGCAGGGTGCAGGAGGCGAAGGTTAGTCAGGTGCATTGTCGGAATTTCTCATCTTTACGGATTTTGATTCTGTGTACATTAGTCACATTCTAATCGGACAATCCTTCGATCATTTCTTCTTCGGTTAGTTGCAAGAAGTTATTGTCAGAAATGACACCGCGCACTGTGCTTAGAGATCTATGTGCGGTCACGGAGACAGGGATATCACCAAAAGTTTCGATGCTTGCCAGCTTTGAAATCTGAATGATATCGATCCGTTCGAGCAAAATGTCACCACTAGCTAGTTTTGTCACTTTATACGTAGGCCCAGGGAATCTGTGAGAACTTTGGATACTAGAAACGGGGACATAAGTCTGGCTGGCTTTCCTTTTTGTTCGCTATGAACGATGTGGTACTTTGGGAACGTAGTTTTCTTTTTGCTGAAAAACTGAGAGGTGACAGCGGTCCGCCCTCTTTTCAGAGGGCTATCATTTCAAAGGAAAGAGGCAGCCGTCAGAAAGTGTGTTCTTTGGCCATGGTGCCAGCCACTCACCATGGAGCCCAACAAGAGGACGGAACAGGAACTAGTAAGTAAGCCCTGCCCACGCCAGCTGTACACCACTGCTATAACCAAATATGGGCAGCTCAGGGTAGTTACGCCACAGAAAGTTAACCCTTGTCGCCTATGAAGTATGTAAGAAAAAAAAGAGAAGAGAGGAGAAGACAGGAGAGTTGTGAGAAAGAAGATAGGAAAGTAAAATATGGAGAGTAGGACAGTAAAAGGTGACTGCCGATTTTCCCCAGTCGGGTAACGCCGGAGGTGCCGTCTACACGAAGTTGGGGCCAAAGTGGTGTGTTGCCTCCGCCGAGGGTCCTTAAAGGTCCAAACGCTCGGCATCCGCTCTACCACCAGGATCCCTTTTTCTCCGGACACGCCGATCCCACGCACGGCTGGGCGTGGGTGCTCGGGTCCGCTGTGATGCACTGTTCACCATCATCCCCTTGTGGGAATGTCCCTGCGGATGATCGGGAACCTGTGGTGTCGCCTCTCACCAACGCCTGCAAGCTGCAGACGCCCCCTGCGGGGGTTTTTCAACATGATAATGATGTCTAAAAGTATCGAGTTTATTGACCTTTCTAGCACACTCCTGGCGGCTCTTCATTTTAATACGAATGGCAACAGAGAACAGGCAGTAACAAGCGATGGCACACCAACGTGGCACGTAAAAACAGCAAAAGCCAGGCACGGTGCCACATTCGTCACCCAACAGAAGAGAGCGCCAACAACTGGTAAGTCGCTGTGATTTGCATATTATTTTCCTGTGTAGTTCGTGGTAGCGTATAAAAGTTCATAGGAAGCAACCAATGCTGGTTCAAAGTCCTTAATAAACCTACCAGCAGTCTTCATCTTGTAAAAAAATGCACAGTACCATTGCTTTCATCAAAGTAAAGATGATCATTTGAAGAGTCCCTTTAATGGGCACTGGTTGCAAAACAAGACATCAGCATTCACGACTTGTTCACGAGCTTTGTTCGGTCCCACATGGCCGAACTAGTCAGGCTCTACTTTCCGTAGACTGTGAAAAAAAATGCATATGAAGTCAATCACCGAAAGAACACTGCATTTTTATATTGTATTGTATGCACAGGACCTAAAAATGAAGGTCATCAAGCTGTTATTTTGTATCCTAGCTTCAGATATGCCAAGGAACACAGGTGAACTTCCGTTTGATTGGAAAATAGGCAAAGTCATCCCCGTGTTCAAATCCGGAGACAGAAGTAACATCAGTAACTACCGACCTATATCTTTAACCAGTATTGCATGTAAGCTCCTAGAACATATCATTGCTTCAAATGTTGCGCAGCACCTTGAACAAAACCGCTTTTTTTACCCTCATCAGCACGGTTTTAGAAAAGGACTGTCATGCGATACTCAACTCATGGAATTTACGCACGAAGTTCTGACTAACATGAATGATAACCAACAGACTGATTGCATTTTCATCGACTTTTCTAAGGCTTTTGATCGGGTAGCACATTGCCGTTTAATTGCCAAATTCTCTGCTTTAAATATCGACTCTTTAATGCTATCATGGATTATGAATTTCCTCTCATTTCGCAAACAATTTACCAGTATAAATAATTGTTCATCCTCTCTCTCTGAAGTATCGTCCGGTGTTCCCCAGGGCAGTGTCCTGGGCCCGTTACTATTTTTAATATATATTAACGATCTGCCAACCGACATTACCTCTAACATCCGTTTGTTTGCTGACGACTGTATTATTTACCGCAGAATTTCTAATCAAACCGATCATATCGCTTTACAGAAAGATCTAGACCATATAACAAACTGGTGTTCCATGTGGCTAATGCCGGTCAACACTGATAAGTGTAAATTAATGACTTTCAGCCGTAAACTGTCAAACTCTTCTTTCACCTACTCGCTCAGCAGTAATCATGTGACAACAGCGTCCTCATATAAATATCTCGGCATTCACCTAAATCGAAACCTTTCCTGGTCGACACACATTAATAAAATTACAGCTAAGGCTTCACGAACCCTTGGATACTTAAAGCGTAATCTTCATGGTGCACCATCTGACACTCGAAAACTAGCCTACCAGACGTTTGTCCGCCCACAACTAGAATTTGCATCACCCATCTGGTCACCTCACCAAGCGTATCTAACACGTAATCTCGAATCTATACAGAACCGTGCTGCACGCTTCATCGCTCGTGATTATAACCGGCATTCCAGCGTCACTAAGATCAAGTTATCGCTATCACTTGAGTCTTTAGAATCACGTCGTACCGTAGCCCTTCTTTGCTTATTTCATAAAATGATTTTCAGTCTTCACAGTCACATATTACTTTTGTCACGGCCATGTCGCACATCTCATCGCCTCCATAATCATAGCAGCTTTACGCGTATTTTTGGTCATACAAAAGCATTCAACATGTCTGCTCTCCCACGTGCCATAAACTATTGGAACAGCCTTCCTGACGGTGCTACTAATACCAGAAATCCTGCTACATTTCGTGATAAAATAACCGCAATCTTCGCCTAGTTGTCTCAGTTCTGTGTATTCTTGCGAAAAATGTTTTATTGCTGCTTAGTGTGAACTAACTTGTGCACTTTTTAGCGTCTCTGTCAAATCGTGTTCCATTTCCATGTTGCCACATTTTGAAACACGTAATTATTGTGTGTTGTATTACTTTATTTGTATTCTTCTGAGTGCCTCTTGCTAACTATTGTATAAAGTTTTTCTTCTGTCCTTTTTTGTTATTTTGTGTTTTTTTTTGCGCTGTTCTCTAACTTCTATGTACTGCCCCACTCACACAATGCTCCAATGTAAAGGAGCCTGTGAGTAACTTGAATAAATAAATAAACTGAGAGTTGGACCAGCGTACGCAAAAAATATGCTCTCCAGACCATTCAAGGTACACCTGGTGAAAGCCCACAAAGCGCGCTTTGCCAAGCCATGAAATGGCTGCTGCACTGAAATTGCTGTCCGAAAAAGAATGGGAAAGCCTTCAAGTCATCTCCAGAATCTCGTGCCATGAAACGGTACAAGGGTATACGTATTCAAACCATTGTGTATCTCGCTACCAAAAATCATTCCACGGAAAATGAAGGATTTTAAATACCACTGATTTACCTTGTGAATTGGTCGTGATTTTTGTTTGTCTCCTTTATCTATTTGGGCTTTTTTGCCTGATGTTCTGTGGCAGCCTAATATTTGTCTGTATTGTAAAGTAACGTATGCAATGGATCTTATGTGGAATTCATATTCTTATTTTCATCCTGTAAGCTTGTCTTACAAATTTGTGTTTATTACTGACATGTAATTGCCTTACCCTATGCCCTAGCAGCCCCACATATTAAATGTCAAAACCCGCCCCGCATCCTTATTTTGCTGAGGCAACAGACACCGCTCTGGTTTTGTAACCAACCACCACAGTGAACACCTTGAAAGCCACAGAAAGTAACCTCAGTCTGTAATTTGTAAGAGGTTTACTTTGCTAGCATTTCTGAATGTACTTTTTTTAATTAATGTTAGCCTGCATGTATATTCATCTGCTGTATTGCTTATTCTGCCAAATGTGAGGAATGAGGCAAATCAACATTTCATAACTCACCACAATACCGGTAGCTTGGCAATGACCTGATGCACTGCAGAGAGTCTTGTTTTAAACGCCTTTGTTTTGGGCATCAGTGTTACTAGCTGCACATTTTCCAACAACTAAATTTTCAAACTAATCGGTTGACTAACTGGCAAGCTGTTAATTGAAAGCTGCACCTCTGCCAGGAAAGGACGCCTGTAACAGTGGGCATGCACAGCACTTCTTGAAGCTGGTTTATATGGCGAGAAGTGTTATTTATTTATTTATTTATTCATTTATTAGTACCTCAAAGGCCCCATTGAAAGGTATTACATGAGGGAGTGGGTAACAGGGCGTAATATTGCTTCAATTGATTATTTGAACAGTGATGGATTTGTATGAAGCACGACGTGGCCGGACAAGTCATTCGAGTCGTTCGCGGTGCGTACAAAAATTGAGGACAGATGAGCAGATGTGCGGGCAAGCGGAGGATAAGAGGTCTTTTCATGGTTCGTGTGGCTTGAGGTGCAGTAGGCTGGGATGATAACAGATTCATGCAGATCATGATAATAGAACTTGTGATATAGACAATGTTGCAATGTGACGTCGGCTAGTTAAACTTGTGAGATGATCATTGCGTTTTAGTTTGGTGACACTTTCATGATAAGAGTATGCAGAGATGAACACCGAGGCGCGGTTTTGAATTGCTTCTAGCGTATTAGAAAGACTATTTTGATTTCGATCCCAGATAGCACATGCATACTGAAGTTTAGTCCGTACTAATTTTAGATAGGCTTGTGATTTCAACGATGGTGGTGCTAGACGTAACGTTCGCCGAAAATACCCGAGGGCGTGATAAGCTTCCTTTTGAGCTTTGTGTTACATGGTATGACCACCTAAGATCGTGCGTTAAATGAAGAGAGAAGTATTTGTAAGTTGTTACAGCGGTGATTTCTGAAGATGGGTCAGAGTGATGCCTGTGGAAGGAAAGGAGAAAAGTGTTTTTCACGTTAAGCGACATTAGTCATTTCTCACAGCAACGTAATATGCAATCTATGTCGGATTGAAGGAGCTGGTGATCATTGTTAGTGAGTATAGGACGGTAAACAACACAATCATCAGCGAAGAAGCGTATGTTAGAGCGTATGTCAGTTGGTAGGTCGTTTATATAAATGTGAAAAGAAGGGGCCCGAGGATCGTGCCTTGGGGTACCCCAGAAATAACAGAGGAGCGGGAGGATGAACATTTATTACCAGAAACAATCTGTTGTCGATTAGTTAGAAAGTTACGAATCCAGGCAAGAACAAGAGAATTGAGATTAAAATGTGAGAGTTTCAAAAGAAAAGCCGCTTGTGTGGAACTTTGTCAAAAGTTTTGTCGAAGTCTAAAAAGACGTTGTATGTAAGCAACACAGGGGCTGCATGTTAGCCCAGGCATGATGTTATACCGCGATGTACTGAAGACTTTCACAACCTGATAGTAGCAGCAAGCACAAAGCCTTCAGAGCCTTTTAAAACAATTCCAGCAGACAATTGGGCAATTATAGAGCGCTTGAACTTATGTTTTCCTTCCCATAAGTGTGCGATAACACAGCGGCACATACCAACACACATGCCAATGCACTAACAACCGCTAAACAACCCCTTTCCCCCGTCCCCCTTTCGTCGTCATTTCTAGTTTCATTTGGCAGACTCTTCAATTTATTTATGTACATTTTGATGATTTTTAAGAGCGTGTGGTCATTGTTTTATTCGTATGTAGACAGCTTGGCTTGTATTTTACACGCGAACGGCGTAAGGGTAGCTTTTTACAGCTTTTAGATTTGAACATTGAGTTCTATACAAATTGGGTGTGCTGGTGTTGTGAGACGCGTTAAAAAAAGGGGGCTTCTGCCATGCGACTCCTCACGTTCAAAATTATTTTAAAAAAGGCATTCCTTTACTTTGACTTGAATCTCTGCTCAGGAAGCTATGCACTCAAAAGATGCAGTTGAGCTCTGAAAACCTGGCTGGCTTTGGCTGAGTTCCCTCATTCACTTGTGAAAGAGGTCGCCGAAATCCTCATGCAGAAAATAAAGAGAAAACCAGTGAAAGCTGGGGCAGGTGTCCCCCGACAAGAGGTGAGACTGGCAGTGGTGCTGCATGTGCACAAACTGGACCATACTTGGAAGAAATTTGCGAGCGAGCAAAAAAAAAAAAGAAGCGGGATGCGGATTCAAGCGTGGGTGACTTTTCATGAGGTGCAGCATTGGGACACTACATGAAATTGCCCTCTCAAGCGATTTTTCAGACATATAATAAACCGGACACTATGTAAATGAGCAAATCTCAGAGAACATGAACAAAACATTGTACAAAATAAAGAAGGAAGATTCAACAAAGAGCCGCCGCAGTGGCTCAGAGGTTATGGCGCTCAACTGCTGACCTGAAAGACATAGGTTCGATTCTGGCCGCGGTGGTCAAATTTCGATGGAAACAAAATTCTAGAGGCATCTGCACTGTGCCATGTCAGTGCAGGTTAAAGAACCCCAGGTGGTCGAAATTTCGGGAGCCCTTCACTACGGCGTCCTTCATAGCCTGAATCGCTTAGCGACGTTAAATCCGCATAAAGCAAAGCTAACCAAAATTTACCAAAGCACATCAGAGCTTGCCCTTCACACTCTTGTTAGCCATGCTTTGCTGGTATGCGATTTCTAACCAGAAGTAATAAATCCATAGCCAGAGAACTTATTGAAGCAATCTACTTCAGAAAGAAAGGTAGCTCGTGCACCTGAGAACATTTCATAGCATTGTATAAGGCCGAGAAAGCATCTTTTATCACATCGCACTTGATCAAAAATAGTGTCAAGACAACTTTAGTCTTCAATTAACCAAATGACCAGACAGGCTTTCAAAAAGGCTACTCGACAATAGACCATATTCACACTATCAATCAGGTTGTAGAGAAATGCGCAAAATATAACCAAGCACTATATGTAGCCTTAATAGATTACGAGCAAGATCTGACTCAGTACAAACCTCAGTAGTCATGCAGGCATTACAGAATCGGAGTGTAGATGCGCCTTTAGTAGAAATACTGGAAGATATCTGTAGCAACTGCAGAGCTATCGTAGTCCCGCATAAGGTCAGCAATAAAACTCAAATAAGGAAGGGTGTCAAGCAGGAAGATATGATCTCGCCAATGCTTTTCACCGCATCTTTACAGGAGGCATTCAGATGCTTGGATTAGGAACAGCTGAGGATAGGAGTTAATGAAGAATACATTAGTAATCTGCGATTTGCTGATGACATTGTCTTACTAAGTCATGCAACTTACGAAGTGCACGGCATTATCAATGATTTGACAGGCAGAATATAACGGTGGGTCTAAAAGTTAGCATGCAGAAAACCAAAATAATTTTCAAGTCTTGCAAGGGAGAAGCAGTTTACAACTGGCCCCGAGGTGCTGGAAGTGGTAAGGGAATAGGTCTGCTTAGGGCATGTAGTGACTGCAGATCTGGATCATGAGAGGGAACTAAATAGAAGAATAAGACTGGGGTGGAGCGCATTTGGCACGTTCTCTCAAATCATAAATGACAATAATGAATGACAAAGAGAAACTTATATAAAGCTGTTTCTTACTGGTACTCACCTATAGGGCAAAAGCATGGATGCTAACGAAAAGGGTTGAACTTAAAATGAGAACAACGCGGCAAACTATAGAAAGGAAAATTATAGGTGTAACGTTAAGGGACAGGGAGAGGGCAGAGTGGATCAGAGAACAAACGTAGTTAATGACATTCTAGTCAAAATCAACAAGAAATAGGCTTGGGCACAACAAGTAATGCGAAGTGAAGATAATCGTTGGTCGTCATTTTGACGAATTCAATGCCACGAAAAGGCAAGCGCCGCAGGGAGCGGCACAAGGTTAGGTGGGTGGGTGAGTTTAAGAAGTTTGCAGGGATAGGGTAGCCATAGCTGGCACAGGTCAGGTTTAATTGGAGAATTATGGCAGAGGCCTCATGGTCAGGCTGATGATGATGATGAACTGATGCATGAATGTGTTCTTTAAGCAATTGAGAACTGAGGATACACATGCACGTGTTCTCTGTGAAATAAAGCAGCTGTGAGTGGTGCTCTGTCCTGTTCTCCTCCATAGTGGAATGTGTAGTTGGTTTTGTGCGTTTAAATCGTAGCAATGAACGACTACCAACCCACCAAATAAGAGTCGCTCTTGAGATGTAAGGAGAACCACATTTCTCTGCTCTTACCTTTAGGAGCATGGAATCTAATCCACACTACAAGAACCTCATAAATTGTCTGTACTTGCTACCTAATATTCAACGTATCAAAACTCTGTCGATGTGTCTGCCGTGAATGGTGCCCTTATCTTCGACATAACACAGGCTGGCAAGATGAAGCGATGTTTTTTTCCGAGGCAACACCAGAGCCACCGAACATACTGCCGGTATCCTGTGTACCGGTACCTTCTGGAAATAAACAGCAAAACCACTGAGTAAATCATGCCCTGTGATGGCAATACACACATGCATACATGTTAGATGACAACCAAGGATGAATATAGTCACATAGTGCCGTAAAGTCACAAGATGCTACAAGACTTATTCATATGCAATGCAGTGCACAGAAAACTAACTTTTTGCAGCGCATGCAGCATGAAACGCTTACGCATAACAAATATAATTCTACTATGACCTACTGTTAAATAGGAACATTCAGGGTTGAATGCCCTGAAATGCTATGTAGACTTTTTCATGCGCAGTGCAGTGGACTCGAAAATTACTTTTTTACAGTGCGGTAGCATGAAACATTTACGCAGAAAAAATAACTGCTCTATGGTCTAGAGTAAAATAAAAACATTCCGGGATGGACACTCTGGAATGATAAGTTGTACCGTATGCGCAGCCTAACGCAGCATCAAACGAGAACAGAACTTCACTTGTGAATATCGTCGCTCATAGTTTCCCGCTGTGCGCGTAGCTCGAAGTAAGCAACGCGGTGCACAGCGATGTTCAGGCCTAAAAGCCTGACTTCCAGGTGGTCCGTGATGCAGCCCTCCGGATGAGCCTCGACGAAGCGGCCTTTCTCGCGGCAGTAAACACAGTCGAGCTCCTATAAGGTGTACAGAACTTGTCACTGTGCACAGCTGCACCTGAAACAACCGCAGAGTCACTGCGCAAAAAGAGAAGACAATGGCAAACTGGATACGCTTATCTGCAGCAGCAATGCAAATTTCACTCGTGAGCCTATAGCATTCAGCCAGTAAATGAATAAGAGGATTTATTATCGCAGCTCCTCGTGACGGTAGGCGACATAGCTGCTTGCAGCTTTTAAACGTGTCTTTCTTGCACCTTGCAGTCATATGCTTCGGAGAAGGAAGATAAAAACGCCTCTGACTAGCTAATGTTGCATGACCCTCCATATTAGGAAACGCACCGCTCGGCACGTTAGTAAACAACCAAGACGCTGGGGAGGACTACGATCTATGAGGACTATTATTACAGAGTTTACATATGTCCGCACGTACAGGTCTCAACTCATCAGTCGTGATAGTGGCTCGGCGATGACTGCTCGCGCACTTGCTGCGGACGCTTGGATGCCGACGGCTCCTCGGCGCTTGGACATTCTTGATATCCGGCCTCACCAGCCGCTTCATCCCTCAAAAGCATCGCACGCTCTGTGGTGCTGAGGTCGCTGAATTGCAAGCTAGAGTTCTCTGCAAGAACTTCGTTGTCGGGTTTGGGAACGGGATACATCGTAACGCTGGCAAGACGACGGTGTACACGTCAACGAAGCGACGGCAGCGACCCCCGATAGATGCCTTCAACGTGCGACCGGCGGTGCTAGACCGCACCGCTAGCCTCCAGAAATCACGGAGTCAGCGTTTTCGTCATGTTTCACGTCACTTGGTCCTATGACGTCATAAGAGAGTCGCGAGTTTGAAGCAGAGCAGCGGAAAGACTTTTTCAACTTCGAAGCGAACTATCTTTGAAATAAATGCATCTTTCGCTCCCGGTCAAGCGGGAACCAAGCCATGATATGCCGAACTATCGGATTTTGCGAACAAAAAAATTGATAGAGTTCTCTTCGCTGTCCCTTTAAGAACTATTACTCCTAGCTAAGTAAACACCTCATCATGCAATCAGGGAAAGAGAGTTAGGCGCGTGTGATATTTGGTACAATTATTTCTCCCTCTACAGACCGCCATACCATATATGCTGCTCACATTATTCTCTTACTTTTTACTTGTCAGGCACATTGAGCGCACGTGCGAAAACGCTGGAACTTACCCGAATACCAGCGTTACTAGGCTGATAATGGCGTACCTTTAAATACTTTGACCAGGCCGTTTTTGTGGTTATAATTACTTTCTGGGCGTCATTTGAGCCCTCAAGCGTTTTCTCTGTTCTCTAACTGACTCACTCACTCACTGCTGCGATGTGACGCATGCGCCGCTTAAAGTTTACAGCAATAAAGAATATAGAAACGCCTTACATGTGCCTTTCCATTTGGTTTTGGTTCCCCAAAACAACTCAGGCTATGCGGGACGCCGTGGGGAGGGGCTCGGGAAATTCGACCGCTTGGGGTTCTTTAACGTGCACTGACATCGCACAGTACACGCGCCTCTATCATTTCGCCTCCATCTAAATTCGACCGCCGCGGCCGGGATCGAACCCGCGTCTTCCGGTAAGCAGCTAAGCGCCACAACCACTGAACCACCGCAGCGGGCCACATGTGTCTTTCAAAATGATTAACACAGCGAGCAGAAAATACTCAAACTTCACCATACAGGTAGAGTGCCCAAAATGGCCCGTTCAGACTGCTTTCCGCTTGGCAGCATTGCGCAAGCTAAGTCGTGTGTCAGCACCTGTCGAATCCCAAACGTAACTCACGAGTATGCACAAACGCTGGGCGGCTCTCTTCAGTTGTATGGATGGTAGCGACGTATTCGTGTTGCTTAGACAGAGCCCCTAACACCATCGTCAGTGTGGTGAAGACGCCTCCCGGCAAGGAACCTGAGGCACGACGACCGACGGAGGATGTCACGATTTAGCGTGACGTACTCGGTGTGGACAATTTTTGTCTTCATTGCAGCGATGGATGATAGCGTGTTGGCATTTATTCTGTGGGTAGAGGACAAGTAAATGGAGCGCACTGAAACCACGAAACAAATTACAACATTAGTTGAATGCGTAGCTTACGGGCGCACGTTAACACAACTGAAGTTGAAGTTGAAGTTTATTCCTTTCTTACAAAGGAGGAGCCGGGACTAAAAGCTGTGGCGACAGCTTGACAATGGTCCCGGCTCCTTTACATACCCCGCAGTACAGGAGGAAAAGCGACGGCTATACATACAACAAACATACATACATACAAAGCAAAAGTAAATAAATCAACACTTCGCAGGCCACCTATGCACATCATGCAAAAATGACAAAATAAAGTGCGATGCGATGAAAAGGTCATAGATAATCATACAAAGAATGGTGCATAATAATCAGGAAGATTGCATCTGAAATTCTCAAGGAAAAGAATTCTCCCGGCAGTATTCCCGAATTTCGTGTTTTGATTTTCGGGTTATGTCAAAATTTTCTTCGTTTAATCTGTTTAGCAGAATTGGAAGGTTATAACATAAGGATTGATTCACATAATAGGCTCTTGGTGTTGGGGTAAACCAAATTTCTCTGTGTCTTGTGTCACGCCAGCTGGCGTTTTCTCTGAGTTGTGCAAGCAAAATGATGAGGTTGTCGGGGTGTTTTAGGTGAGATTTGTAACATATAGTAGTCTATAAGTATATAACGCAAATCTTGGAAGGATTTCATACTTTACAAAAATATTCCTGGTGGGAGAAAAGAGTGGTACATTGGCAATACATCTCACTGCTTTTTTCTGAAGCAGATGTATCTTGTTAAGATTTGTGATGCCTGTTGTGCCCCACACTATGTTACAATATTGCAAATGAGAAAGTACTAACGCATTGTAAAGAATGATCTTTACCCTTATTGGAAGAATGTGCCTAAACCGCGCAAGTATACCAAGGGCTGAGGCGACTTTTGAACGTATGTAATCAAGCGCCCAAACTTGGGTCGCCGCTGCGCCACAAGGTGGGGCCTGTGCTTGATCTTGCAGATGGACGGCTGAAGTTCGCGATTCAACTAAAGGTAAGCCAAGGAAATTTCGGAATTATGTAAGCTGTCTGGGTGCAAAGAGACAAAGAAAGAGAAAACGAATTCAAGATGATGAGGGAAAATGTTTAGAGAGAGAAGCCGCTGTGGAATACATTGCATTAGTTGTAGCGGAGTCACCTCTAACTCAGTTATAGCTCATGGCTGACGACATGCCAACGTAACGGAAAGGAGCTTAGAAATGAATGATCTTAATTAGATAAAGGGAGAGGCAAATATACATAATTGCGCAGAAATAGCTCTGGCGGAAAACAGGCCTCTTTAGCTTTCCTGGACATAACCAGTGCGTATACGAGGACGTAAATTGGAAACTCCTGTGGAACATACTGAAAGATGAAGTACTGGTCATGAGGGTATTGATTTCCTTTAAGGGAATTTACAGACATAAAAAAATGAAATTTCATATCCCCGGTTTGTTTTTCTACAGTGATGTGCAAAGGAGTAGCCGGCACCATAATCAGGCACCAACGACTCCTTTTACGTCCATGTCAATAAAAAAAAAGTGATTACATGGAAAGGGATAACAAGTACGCCAAGTTTCGAGGCACGAAAGGATTAATGCAGGGTTGTCCTCTATCACCACTGCTCTTCATGATTTATATGATAAATATGGAAAGAAGGCTACAAGGAAGTAATATTCTATAATCTATCTATAATCTATCTTACACATTAGGCGGGACGCTAGTAGAGCAGCGGCATTTGGAAAAAGAGGAGAATGGCTCCATTGGCAAAGCGAAGATCTATTTTTATAAAGCGTGTGCGAAAAAATTACGAGCAATTTAGCATACGTAGTTAGGCCAAACGCAAATTAGGTGCGCCAGCACTTCTGCTGTCGCTCCGGTTTCGGTTCGAGGCTGGGTGTTCAAGGTCAAGCAGGCTTCAGACAAAGTTCAGCGAAATCGGCGAGGGGTGCGCTTTACCACTAGTGCACTAAACTTGAAGGGGTCGCTAAGCTCCGTTTTAAGGGCATGTCACGATAGCTTAATGGGTAAATGCCCATACATGTGGAGTCGGTTATTCTCTGCATTCATAGATCACTGAGAGTCCTCAAACCAACGCTGGCGCAGCGGTGCATTGCTGCAACGGCTAAGCGATGCGGCACGGCCCGATCTCTTCCAGAGGAACCTCTAGTGACTAATAATTACTTGAACTTCCACCTGCCACTGTGCGCCGCTTGCTCAAAACTGGGTGGGGGGAGGGGTGTTTTGATGTCGTCCCATGTCACGCGATCTAGGTGGACCACCTCCTGCCAAGTGTGTGGTACCCGGTCACCCAGCTCCACGAAGTCGCATAAAGACAGGATAAACATCGGTGAAGTCGGTGAGTTCTAACGCAATAAAGTTATGTGCCTGACTGGCACGAATCATCACTGGCCATTTCATTATGATCGAGAACACGTCACCTACGCTGTTGGGCTGCGTTTGCCCTTTGGATGTTGGCATAGTTTATTTGAGCGTGAAGCTGTTTCTGGGCTTCGGGAGTTATTATTATTAAAAATAATATTATTATTATTATTATTATTATTATTATTATTATTATTATTATTATTATTATTATTATTATTATTATTATTATTATTATTATTATTATTATTATTATTATTATTCGGGAGTTGCAAGAGAAAGATATGTGAACTTTCTGCGGGTCACAGTCGAGTCTCCGTTTCATCCCGTGGTTCGGAGCGCAACAGACCGTAAACCGACCACGGCCGAATTTATTCTCTCACCTTAGAAGTACAACTCTGCTTGCCAGCAGAGACGTTGCCGAATAGGCGGCACACAATATCTGGATGACACTGCCACAGTGGCTCTGACTCACTCTTGCCTAATAATATTTGCATTCGGAATTTATTTTACATTTTTCCGTTTGCCTTGATGCTTGGTTGCTGGTAATGGACTTGCATACACTCTACGAACAGTGAGAGCTAATGACGTAGTAGAAGGTAAAGCTAGCCTTCAAGCTACCAAGGTGCCCTCCCAAGCGCATTCGTGAGGAGGGTAGTCAGACAGCAGTCAACGTGCAGTTCGCTGCTTTGCTTTCTGCAGCTGCTCACGACAGGAACCACATAGTTGCGAATGTCCAAGTGACACTGCCAGGTGAGAATAGCACTTGGATGTCCAATTGGTTGTCGAATATTGCAGCTCTTACGGCCACCAAGATATGAACTGGCAGAAAAATAACAGACGAACGGAGAGCTGGCTTAGAGCCGAGTTCGCACTTGTAACTCAGTAGAGGCTGCGCAGTGGTGACCAAGTGATTAAACATCCGCCTCGTTTGCGGAAGGTGTTGGAACCAGACTGAAGGAAGGAAGGCGCAGTTAAGAGCATAACTGTTTAGTTGATATAGTTATCAGATAGTGTCTTATTATTAGATATGTCGGTGAAGTTCAGGGACCATATTCTATTAGCTTCCCATTTTAAAATAGACAATTCCCGTCCATCTCAGTCCTCCGTCATTGATCACTCAAATATACTCACGGCTTTTAAGCGTCTGTGGAAAGCGATTCGGCTATTTGGTGGTTGGCGAACGGACCTCACCACTGGTTACGATATGCAACCACTGTTGAGGTGCATCGCAGCGCTCTGTCAGCAGCAGGCGACCGGATCTACCCGCTGGCTGCCATTGGCTGCGATATTCAGCCAACGGGGAGGTTCGGTTGCCTTCTATCCAATGGCTGGGTCGCTTTCCAGAGACGCTTGAAAGCCGCGGGTATGTCTGAGCGAAAAATGACAGCCCGCCAGAAGGACGGGAAATTGCCATTGTAAAACGGACAGCTTGTAGAATACGGCCCCAGGTCGGCGGCCAACCTAAAGGTCATGCCATGCGGCACATATCGGAAGATAATAGGGAATACTGTGCACTCGGCAGGAGTGGTGTGAGCAGCACTGTCCACGTCCCACGTCTCGGAGGATGGGGATTTTGCATTCATGATTGCTGTAACTTTGAATTTTCGAAGTCTAGCACACTGCTGCTGCTACTGCGATTTTCTGTTCTGGTCTCATAAATAATGCCAAAACTGAACAAAGAACTGGCCTTTGCTGTAGAAGACGTTAACAAGAAAATTAAAGCGGAAGTAGAGACTTTCAAGAATTCTTTTTTGAGTGATATTCGCAGTGAACTCCGAGACATTAAGGCTAGCCTACCTTCATAAATGACAACTATAAAGAAATTAGGGGTAACCTTCAGACGACCCTAGACGAAAAATCATCGCTGAGAGAAGAAAATGCCAGATTAAAGCAGTGATGTGAGTCGCTTGCTGCTGAAGCAAAAAAGTATGAACAGCGGATAGTACAATGTGAGCAGTGTTCGCGAAACGCGAATTTAATCAAAGGCATACCTGCGCATGCAAAAAAAACAAACACTGCGAAAGGCCGCCACCGTCTGGAAGACGTTGAAGTAACGAGCGTTAGCTGTTTGGTTTACTAGACGAAGAAAGCGAAGAAGAACGCGCCGCTCGTCTCGAGAAACGGAATGTAATACCCGTTGAAACGGGGTGGATTGCCACCATGCCCGGCTACGCGTGCACGCACGCCGCCTAGCGCCATCTATCAGAGAAATTACGATGCACGTCTGCCCATTGTCGAGTTGCACCCTCAAGATACGTCCCAAACGGCATTTGCTTCGTTTGGGGGGGGGGGGGGGGGGGGGGCAAGGTGGGCCTAGAATTCGGCTTGCGGTGCGATATGGTAACGCTTCAATTAGTAATTGCATGTAAACAGTGGATACCTATTATTTAATTCTGGTTGTATTTCTATACAACAACAGTTAGGGTTTTATTTGCCTACCAAATGCGGTATACAACTGTCCCGGGATGAGTGCTCGTTGTGGGAGTATATATAGCGGAATAATGTATACATGTACAGCGGTCCCGTAACGGCAACAAAGAAAAAAGCGGTCCCGCAACGGGGCAGTTTTCCTACCCGTTTTAGGATATTTTTGGTGAGGGGGTGAAGGGGTAAGAGGGCACAACCAATTTTAATGTCCGCCATCTTGGTTTCAAGAAACCAAAACTACGCCGCCATTTCGCCCCCTCACGTCATACTCAATAGCTCCACCTCTATCCACCGTAATGAACCGTGACGTCATCACTGGCACGCGGCAGGTGGTTGTTTCTAAAATGCTATTGTAGATGGCGCTACAAGTCTCAATGAGAGATGCGCTGTTTTCGAGTTGCAGCCACAGGTGGCGCTTTGATCTCAGGGGAGTAGGAGTCCTCACGAAATCTCGAAACGTGATGAGTAGTGGCTGCCACAGATGGCGCTATGATCAAGGGTCGTAGCAGACCCCACGAAATCTCAAAACGTGATGAGTAAGAGCTAACTTTCTTAAAATCTAGAAGCAATCATGTTAACACTGGGAAATAAGCTCGCGAAAGCATCTCTCCTGATATCGACGTGCTACACAGAACATTCGTGCCGAACAATGAATCTGATAAAAACATTGTCGCACAATTCACAAGCCGGCGCCGACAAGACCCCGTCCTGGAGATGGCGCGGAAGTCAGGTTGACTTGCGAAGATTTTGGCTTTGAAACGGAAAACTCCGCTTTTGTGAGTGAGTGTTTATGCCCAGACCGGAAGCGACTACTTGGCAAAACCATTGGCATAAAAAAAGAGAAGAAATGGGTACGCAATAGCCGGGTCTATGCGCGTCGTTACGAGAACAGTACGTTGCTCAAAATTAACACTGTTGATGAGGTTGCTAATATTAACTGAACTAGGAACCGGTAAATCTATTTCCTACCGTTAGATTCGGAATGGCTTCTCATAAACCTCTTACCTCTTCAGCCTTAAATGTCCTAGCCTTCAACAATGACCAGAGCTGCACGAAAATATTCCATTTAAACTGACGTTTTGCAATTAAAAAAAGTGCAGAAATAGGAGCATTGAGTCATTTAGAATATTCTTTCGTTTGATCATGTTCACAGAAACGTGGTACCCCGATGATTTCAGTTATCTTGCTGACTATAGTCAATTTGTTCTTAACAGGTGTGGTCGTAGGGCGGTGGTGTTTCAATACAGGCTCTGAAAATGCGCAATGTAGACATAAATAACACATTTACAGAATCTAATTGACAAGCGTGTAAATTTGGGCGAGTCGGTATCGATTACCTATGACAAAAGGAGCGCGAAAACAAACCGACGGGCGAAGACAGAACAGACAAACGGAAGTTAGCGCTCGTGGTGTGTGTTCTGTCTTCGTCTTTCGTCTTGTTTTTGCGTTCTTTTTCTCATAGATTACACAATCTACTCCAAACTACGAGCTATTAACGGTTGAAGGCGGGAAATAGATGTGTCATGTGGTTTACCATGCACCGAATGGAAGTTTTGATGCATTGCTTCTTGTTCTAGAAATTCTTTTGGACCATGTATTATTGAAGGAGAATACATTTTTCTTTCTGGTGATATCAATGTTGATGTGATCCCTGCTTCTGCGTCGGAAGAACTCAAAAAGCTAGACAGTTACGGTTTTTAAAGTGAAAGCTTTACTAGCCTAGCGGCACCGATTTCACCATGGGCTGCAGTTTGACCTTCATTTGACCAAAGCTACGTCGCCGCCTTGGCGCATGCGCTCTTCGCTTGCGGAGCTTGGCGCATGCGCTCTCCGCTGCTGAGTCGCCGCCCGACTACGTGACTCGCCGCGCGCCTGGCTAAGAGGACCACCGCGCTGGCCTAGTCAGTGCGAGCTTGTCCATGCATGCGAGCGAGGCCGGGCCATCTTCTCCGAGCGTTGTGCGGGAGCGGAAGGCTTTGCGCCGTCGTCGGAAAGCGGCATCTGACCCCCCTGCGGATATCGCCCGGCGAGCTGCTTCGCTGGAGGGGGTCCGGAATGCCAAGCGCGCGAAGCTAGCGTCAGAGACTGAAGAGGAAGAGTGAGTTGACGCGCCGGGGCGTGCGAGCACAGACACCATTGGGGAGAACGCCAAGGAGCCTGCGTGCAGTGCGCGCGGGCAGTACTATCGGAACCAGGCAGAATCTGATCATTCAGCCGACAAAGCTCGATACTGCGTAACAAAACCGTAGGTAGCGGCGAACTACTTCACCGACTATAGGCAGTCTTTGAAGCAATAAAGAGCAAAAATAAAAAGTGATACCACAGCTCAACGACTCTCTCTAACTCTCTGTGAACAATACTCTAGCAACTGTGATTAACCAAGTTTAACCACATCATAAATAAAGCTTTCGCTTGTATATCCACGTTTAGCCACATTTAAGCCACAGCCATTTTCTATCTCAATGATGTGCCAGAGCATATCACCTGTTCTACTGCAACATCAGTTGACCTCATCATCACTGACGTTGACAAACGCAACACACATACTGAAACAATTCTGTCTGACGTCAGCGAACACCTTCCCGAGTTTTCCTTCCTTTCAGACCACAGTTCCTACCTTATACCAGAAACGACCACCATAGTAAGGACGAATAGACAACACAACTCTTGAGCGGTTCTATACGGCCGTCAAGGTAATAACGTGGGAGGATACTGAATGTTTCAAGGAACTTAACGAAGTGTATGATAGCCCAATAACTAAATTAGACAGTTTACGCTAAGTGTTTCCCATTAGTATGAAGCCGTAAACGTAAAGATAGCTTGGATCACAGAAGAGTTACTGCGCAAAATAAAGAAAAAAAACTTTACGGGCAGTTTCTGAAGTCTAGGAGTCCCTTAAAGCTGCAACAGTATAACAAATTTCGCAACCAGCTCAACAAGGAGCTTCGCAACGCAAAGCTTGCATATTTTACCGAAGGTATGTTCTGGATCGCCCTGCGAAGCTATCTTTAAGCCTTGAATCAGCTGAATAAAATTTTGAATCTTAAGGCAATGACCACTATCGAGAGCATCATAAAGGATTGGCAAACTTATTAAGGGCGAAGATCTTTCGAGTACAATAAGCAGCTTTTTTTAATGTTGTGAAGGTGCTTTGTAGTTATTTCACTGGTACAATAGGGTATGACTATCAAACGCCAAGTGCTCCTGCGTTGATGTTTTTAGAGGCTGTAACAAAGCACGAAATAATAACTGTTTTCACAAACCTAAACACTAGTAAAGCAGAGGACAAAGACGGTTTTCAAATCAGACATTTTAAGTTCGTGATTAATGAACACGCATCGGTACTAGTGGGCATTTACAATCTATATCTTTCCACCGGAACTTTTCCAGGCCAAATGAAAAGTGCGAATGTTATTGTTCTTATAAAGGCGGCGCAAAAAACAGAATTATCAAATTGTAGACCAGTTTCAGTTCTTCCTGTGCTGTCGAAGAGCTTAGAAAAGATATCTATATAAGATTGACCAGATTTGTAGCAAAAAGAGCTTGGAGCTTTCTGACTGCCCGTGTGCCGCTTTAGACAGGGGGGAGGGGGTCAAAAGAAATCGCGCTTAAAAACAGAAAGAGTTGCTTGTAGATTCTTCTAGGGACCGGAAATTTGGTCTCGCAATTTGTATTGACTTTACGAAGGCATTTGATTTAGTTTACCGTCCTCTGCCACTGCATAAGATACACCATTATGAAATTAGAGGAATAGGTCAATCATTAATTCAATTCTAACTAGAAAACTGTAAGCAAACGGTAGTTAATGACCACAGTTCATCAGCGTTGAAACTTCTTTATTGTGGAGTACCACAGTGCAGCATTTTAGGCCCTTTACTCTTTAATATCTACTTTAAGGATATATTTTACAAACTCTCACTTGTGACTTTAATAGCTTACTCCGAGGATATCACAATGCTATTTACTGGTGATAATTATAAGGGCTTTATTAATGCGTGGAAACAATTTTAGAATATTTGCGCGAACAGTCTGAAAAAAATTGCTTAAAAGTAAATGCTTAGAAAACTAATTCAGTCATGTGCCGTGAAAAAAACAAACCTATCACTACGAATTTCGAACTTATGGCGGGCAGCACTACAATTGAAGTCGTATCGACCATAAAATGCGAAGGTATGGTGCTCACGGAATCCCTCAGTTGGGACAAACATATAGACACTATCCGCAAGAAAATGAACGGAATCAGTGGTGTCCCGTGTCGACACAGACATACATTGCCAACAAGGATAAAGATTCTTGTCTATAATGGATATTTACTGCCTATTATTGCCTACTATATAACTCTGTGAGGCACAGCAACAAAACACAACAAACAGAAGTTACTAGTTGTGCAGAAACGTGCAGTGAGGTTGATTGCAAACATACCATGGCATTCCCATGCGTTGCCGTACTTTAAGCAATATGGTATTCTATGTACTGATATTTTGAATATTGATATTTTGTAAGTACAAAAATGCAGTTAAGACAAATATTGAACTCATGCTGGCAGCCTTTAATATTCATCAGTACACGCCAGTGCAGAATACACGACGTCACTTGCCCTAGTTTCTACCTTTTTGCCGTACCTCATATGGTAAACATTCCTTATCATATATCACAGCACATTACCTTAACATTCTTGCAGAAAATAACATATGCATAGAAGTTACTGTCAGTCATGTGCGTTTTCGAATCTTTTGTGGGAGCAATGCAGATAAGTGTGGTGTTCGGTAATGTGTGTTGTTTTTACGTCTTATGATGTCCACTCTCTTTTGTTGTGTGCGCGATAGGCGTTATACTGTTTTCTCTCGTTTATTACTTTTTACTCTATTCTTTTGAGGGGGAAATTATATTGTACAAAGCCTTCTGTACGCGGACATACTGCTATAGATGTATACTTGGGGCACTTGGGGATACTTCAGGCTGTCTTAGGCAGCTTTTTTTGCCTAGTGTCCCTTCTTCTCACTGTAATGTGTGTAAGAGAAGTAAACTTTCAATTTCGATTGCAACAGGACAATACATGTGGCGAGTCGATGGCTCATCATCCTTCACCGCTGACAATGGATGGCCAGGACGGAGAGCCAGCCATATCAGGCCCTCCCGACTCTAGAGCATCAGCTCCGCACAGGGAGGGTGTAGAAGTTCGTTCCGGCCGCAACTTTAGCAAACATCAAATATGCGAGTTCACCATCTGTGCTCACAATCTTCCGGCAAAGATGCAATCACCGGGATAGAAGCACTGCTCACGTTGCTGTTTCTGGGGTTGGACCGCCTCCCCATTCGCTTCCCGGGAGGGGTCTCGTGTAGGAATAACGCCTCAGTACGCCACTCTGAGTGGCCCAGTAGGGTCGGCAGGCTGAAGCGGGAAGAATGAACGGGAGGTTGATTGACAGGAATTCTCAGCAATGCTTCCCTTCGGAGGAGGCCATGTAACATGACCGCAGTCGTTCCGCCCCCAGAGACCCCACCAGGGTCCCTAAGAAAAACAGCAGCAGAGGCCGCGCTTTCGGGTCGCTCGAGAAGCACAATACCTACACAGCATAACCACACAGCTTCATGTCATTACTCTCGAGCCCAGGTCTGGCGCCAAAGTCGCTCAAACACCAATGGGTTGGGGGAGGGGGGGGGGGAAATGTCCCGTACACGTACGCGGAGCTCATGCAGATAAATATCTCTCCAGGCGGCAGGGCGACAGCAGAATCTACTTCAATCACCATCTACTGAATTTATCTGGTGATATGAGTGTTCTGCGCAGAAGAATATGAGCCTTTATTCCACACATGTCACGATTTACAGGCAGCATTTGACGATGCCTGGAACCGTGAATTTCACGCATTTTTTCAGAGCCTATAGCTACCGTTGTCACTGGGGTCTTAGACTGATGACTCCCTCAGGGAATCATGACACTTCAAATTTTTTGCAATAAAGTAGATTTCCTCCACCACCAAACAAAGTATCCCCTTACGTACGTCAATAAAGGCACGCAGTTTGAAGATTGAAACAGTGGTACTAAAGTGCACCATGAGTAAGTATTGTGTAGCATTTTTTGCACAAAAATAGAAAACAGCGAAGAATGGTCTGCCCTTCGGCTTTGCACAGAAGAGGAAAAGGTGTGTGGTCGGAAAGGATGCAGCACCAACTTCACGAAGACGGGTCAAAGCGCAATGCCGTGGAGGCGCACATGTATGACCCAAAACAGCAAAGGCTGGAGATGCAGGCGAAGTGACAGGGCAAGTGAATCGTCGAGACATTTTATTTTTTCAACCTACATTGCAAAACGTGTGAAGCGTTGTCCAGAGCAAATGTGTCCGGAAAAAAGTGCTGATGATCTCATAGGAATCCATGTTTATGTCCCATGCATACACCATTCTGGCAAATCCCTTTGGTGAGTAGGCGCTAGATATTGTTGAGAACAGAATTGAGAACAGTAAAAAGGCAGCAATTTGAAGCCATTGCATGATCCAGGAAAGTCAGCATTGATTGACATTGACATCTGAACAGCAAAAAAAAACGCAGAAAGAGAAAAAAGCAGCAATGAGGGAATAGGTTTCAGTGAAACAATCAGCTGTCGGCCTGCCAAGGAGAATGCTGTCAAAAAAGTCTTGTATTTTGATGCGAATGAAAGAAATACGCGTCAACTTTGCTCGTGGTGATGCAGCTTCCTTGGCGCTGACGCAGTACGAAAAAACACAGTTTACAGGAGCAGTTTAGAGGAACACAAATTCAGGCTAAACGTAGCTGATGCAGCATTTGAATTGTGCTGTGTGAAATTAACCACAACGCAAAGCAGGAGACTATGGATCATCATCATCATCATCATCATCATCAACCTGACTACACCTAATACAGGGCAAAGGCCTCTCCTATGTCTCTCCAATTTACCCTGTCCTTTGCCAGCAGCGCCCACCCTATGCCTGCAACCTTCTAAATCTCATCCGCCCGCCTAACCTTCTGCCGCCCCTGCTACACTTGCCTTCTCTTGGAATCCACTCCGTTACCCTTAAGGACCAGCGGTTATCTTGCTTTCGCATTACATGCCCTGCCCAAGCCCACTTTTTCCTCTTGATTTCAACTAGGATATCATTAACCCGCGTTTGTTCTCTCACCCACTCTGCCCACTTCTGGTCTCTTAACGTTACACCTATCATTTTTCTTTCTATGGCTCGCTGCATTTTCCTTAACTTAAGCTGAACCCTTTTCGTTAAACTCCACGTTTCTGCCCCGTAGGTGAGTATCGGTAAGATACAGCTGTTGTACACTTTTCTCTTGAGGGATATTGGTAAACTGCCATTCACGATCTGAGAGAACCTGCCATATGCGCTCCACCCGATTCTTATCCTTCTAGTTACTTCCCTCTCGTGGTCCGAATCAGCTGTCACTACCTGCCCTAAGTAGACGTATCCTTTACCACTTTCAGCACCTCGTTGCCATTGGCTAACTGCTGTTCTCTTACTAGACTTTTGAACATTACTTTGGTTTTCTGCATGTTCTGCTCTGGCGGTCCGACTCATTGATCATGATTTGTTGTTCACCTCCTGAGTTACTCAGCAAGGCAATGTCATCAGCGCATCGCAGATTATTTAGGTATTAGCCATTAACTCTTACCTATTGATGGGACAAAGACAAATGATAGGACAAACAGTGGAAGTCCAGATAAGCCTTTACCAAAGCTATGTTATTTGGATGACTCAGTGACATTGGCTCGGGTATAAGACACACCTACCCAGCATGGAGTTCCGTCAGCCTCGAACTCAAATTTTACACGCTTGCCGGAACAAAGGTAGATGCAGGATAACGATCGATGAAACAGTCGTGTCTGTGAAGAGGATTCCATAAGAGAAAATAGAAAGGGACGCCTCAGGCGATGAAACAATATTTAACACTTGCACGGATTACACTGACACGACGTTCACTCACCGCTGATTCCGATACGCGTCTCTCACATTTTTTAGTGTCCTTTTGGCCTTTATTATTTTGAAACTCTGAAACGCCAGAGAGCAGAACTTTACACGACGATAATGCACCATCACCCCTTAACAGCTTGCGAATCGGGTGAAAACGTCATGACGGTGTATAAATAGGGCTCATGCGTACCCAATAATTATGGACAAAAGCGTTTTTTCGCGGGAAACGTTTTATGAGCGCAATTTGTCATATAATGTAAGGTTTCACAATAACAATAAATATATCCGCAGATTACACGACGGCAGTCTTGCATATTTTTTTCAATTAACTTTTTGTCAAAAGCATTCCCCATTGGTTTTCAATGGTAGTCATAACTGAGGATGCGATCGATGGAAACACTTGAAAGGAAAGATTTTGCTACATATCAGAAGAATGAACCATTACCTTCAATATTTTTATAACAGTATCTTACAATTTTCTAATTTTCAAAATTTTGCCCCAGCATGTTGGACATGAATTGGGCACAGAATTTCGAGGAAAGGGTGTGGATCAAATACGCTAATAATTGGACATTTGTTAACCGGAGCATTTACATTCAGCACACTATACTCGCGATATTACCAGTTTTTTTTACTTTTATTTTCGGCCATCATAATAAATCTCAGACTGCCTTAAATATAGCTATCGTGCACGGGACTGCTGCCTGGAGAACAATTATTACTTCACCCAGCACGACTTCAGCACAAAGTCTGTGTTGCACGACTACTTTCCAACTGCCATCATACCAAGGCAGCAATAAGTAAATAAAAATAATAGGAGTGCCATGAATATATTCCATAAAGTGGTCCTATTCGGAACTTGCTCAAGGCTGGCCCTGTACGTAGCACATCATCTCTAGCGCGCATGGCGTTTCACAGCCTCCTCTTACAGGATTCAGTGGAGAGAGAGAGAGAGTTGCTGTGGATGCCGAAGCTGTCTTCAACAACGGCGCTGGTGATACGTTGTATCTCTTCTACCCTGAACGCTTTCTCGATTACCGCACTGCGCTCATGACAGGCCCAGCTTTCTATCACCCTTTCAAACTAAGGCATATGTTGAATATTGTAAAGTACTGTTATGAACGTATTGGCGCGAATGTTGTAGGCTTCCGATGCGCACTTAAATCTTGCTTTTGAAGTTTGTCCTGCGCTTGCACCGAGTTTTTAAGACTGCTATAGAAAGCCAATTAGATGCATTTTTCAGAACAAATAGAACGCCGCAAGGGTCTCGACGTGAATCGATGGATATGGTGATTGCTATGGGGCAGTGTTACGAAATGCGAAAAGTGCGTTCGTAAGCAACTTCTCGTTGGAGAGTGTGTTTGTATATAATTTTCGGTATGTTTACACCGACCGAAGCGGCTTGGGAAATCTTTAGGTTTGTGGTCATTGTTGGGGGGCAGCGCACTGGCAGCATGACATTGGGCAAGATAAGCGCTAACAACTGAGCTTTATTGAAGGACGGAAAGATGGATATATGCGGGTGATAACAACAATCATAAAGATGCGGAAAACAGATTTTAAAAACGCAGGCAAACATATAGTATCTATGTCAAGTGGGAGGCAAGATATCCTACTTTCTTGTCATTTAATGTGACTGGAAGGATTACTGACGCATTTTACGCCGGGATTATGGATATAAAATGCTTCCATGATTTCGGGCATGACCTTGTTCTAATGTCGGAAAAGCAGCGCTGTCTTTAAGTAGATCGGTGAACATTTTAATTTCCTGCAACGAAAGTTTATGGTGGGTGTCTTGTGTTTCTCCCGCCGCTGTTGCGCTGGTCCTCTTCACTGAATGCATACCAATTCGCCCAAATTTCAGTTCGCAGTCGTTTAATATATATATATAATATATATATATATATATATATATATATATATATATATATATATATATATATATATATATATATATATATATATATAGTATTCTGTAGGGGTTCCAATGCGCCAGTTTACAAGTGTAAGTACAGTATTACGACAAACGCGACTGTTCGTTTTAAAGGTTTATTGTGCCAACAGTTTCGGGAATGGTATTCCCTTCGTCAGGGCAGGCTTACAATGAAACAGTCTTGTCAATATAAGGACACAAAGCGGGCGAGGATGTATAAACTCCGCCCTCAAAGCAAACTTGAAAGTGAGGGCAAGGGGCCGTATAATGGACCGCGCAGCAGCTCTCACAGGGGCAGTGGCCAAATTAAACACAGAAAAAACACAGAGCAAAACGGGGAGGTGGAAATAGTAAAGGAGTAGAAAAGACAACGAGTTTGAACAGCGATAGAAAAGGGAAAGGGGCGTTAAAACCGGCTCTCGGCGCACCGGGAGGCCGCAGTCCCCCCCTTCTCTACGACACCCCCGCAAGACGCCGCCGAGTCCGCGCCGCCGGCCCGTATCAGGTTTTTTGAGACGCTTGCTGGGGACGCGCACGAGAGACACTTGTTGCGCGCCGCAGCGGCAACCTGCAGTGGTGTCGCATGCGTATCTTTGCTTCTTTTCTTCGGTAGGCCCTTCCGTCGGGCTTTGTCTACCAGACATCCTGGCGCCCTTCTTCCCATAAATAAACTAGGCCGTTTCAACTAGAGTCCGGCAGTGCGCTTCCCGTGAAAAAGCGGCAGCCGTGGGGGAAAAAAGACAACAAATATTGAGCGAAGCCCGAGTGCGTAATGAGAAGGCAGAGAGGAATTTGGGAGAGAAAACGAAAAGGAAAAAGAGAAAAAATTAAAAAGAGAAAAAATTAGTAGCACAAGAGAACTTTGAAAGAAGAAAATATTAACACACACAAAAAATAAAAAATAATAAAAAATATATATATGAATAGAATGGGGCGCCAACCAAATACCAAATGGTTAATGAGAATGAATTGGGCGCGGAAGACATAGCACAGAATTCAAGAAATGTATCGCACGGTAGTTAAAAAAAGAAGAAAGAAAATAATAATAATACATGTGTGCGGAAACCGTGAAAGGTTTGCGGCCCGCGGGGCAGCCGCGTGGTCCCAGTAGGCTAGGTGATAGAGTTAGAATATAGGTGTTTATTCCAGATAGAACACGGAAGCTGGCTGTAAGTTGAACAAAGGAGATTACTGACAAAATAAACAATATACAATAAAATAAACAGCTACATTCCCAGCCATTTAGAGCGTGGTTGAAGTTGTCAAGAACAACATCCGGCGTATTTTGATTTATAATGTTGTCCAGATCCTATGACGGGTGAAATTTTCTCGGCCCCGGTGTGCGCTACATCGACCACGGATTTACATCGCTGCCTCTGTGGCGCTTCCTTGCCGCGGACGGACTGCACACCAGTTTTGAGGGCGTCGGACTGCTGGCCCAACACTTCAAGGCGGAGCTCAACTATCCACTTCATCGTTTGCAGCCGAGCCCGTTCGTGGCACGCAGCAGATGCCCTGGACGCCGCTCTGGAGACGCGGCCGCTTCAACACCACCTCCCAGTATACCGCCGCCGCCACCTCCAGTGCCGGAGCGACGCTACAACACCCGCAAGACCTACGCCATGGCCGCCCAGCAGGCGGTGCCTGAACAGAGCAACTGACTACCTGTTGCAAAAGGTACGGCCCGCGGAGAGCAGACGTGGTCCCAGACGTTCCTGTCAGTGAGGAAAATTATTGATAAGCGCGTGAGATTTGAGCTGCATGCATCTCACCTAACGTCCTACCTGTCGCGGGGTACTGTTCCAAAGGGACTTCGTCTGGGCTGTACACTGTCCATGTCCACATTCAGTGAGAGAGAAAAAGAGGAATGGGATATTATACTATTAGAAGCATCGCTAAAGCTAACAGAAGCTGTGGTCAAGCACAGTAAACGGAAGGTTGCCGAACTTCGAGATGTTGAAGAAACACAGATGCGCCAGCATGCTCTATCTCCTGCCGAACTGTGCGAACTGAAAAACTATGAGATAAAAAGAAGGCAGGAAGTCTCCAACGATAAGAGCAAAAAACTAACACGCGACAAAGTTCCGCTTCCTTCAGACGAATATACGGGAACCAGGTCGTCCAAGTTGAGCTCTAACGTTCGGTTGGCAGCTGTTGGCCGTGAGACCGTTGTCCCATCTAAAGAAAATGACACAAAGGCTCACAGCTCTCCGAATGGTGTTGGTACGGGGTCCGCAGCTGAGAGCTGTGAATCATCGTGTGGGTACACAAATGTGGTGAATTTTTCACAAAAGGTTCTCACGCCTGCCCAGCTGAGCCTCCTATCCAAAGGTTTAACTTTTTGTCCAGCATCTGGTAAGTTCAATGAGTTTCAACTCTTTCAGGATCTGGACAATTTCGCACGAAACCTCCGCCTTAGGGAGTATTTCCACGAGCACACCAGCGACAGACAACAAACGATACCCACTGTCTCAGATAAGTTGTGGACACCGAGCGAACAACGCGACAGACACCTTGATATGTATATATCTGCGGTGCAGAAGGATATCATCAAGGCGTACGGAAAACAACGTCCGGTCCGTAGTAATCTTTCGAACAAGGAACGACAGGCTTTGGAAACGTTGCGTAAAGACGAAAACATAGTAATAAAACCGGCTGACAAGGGTGGAGCTATAGTAATCCTGGACAAATCAGAATATTTAAATGAAGGCCACCGCCAGCTTAACGATGCTCAGTTCTACAGGAAACTTCCGAATGACCCCACAAGCCAACTAGTGACAGTAATAGAGGACACTCTTGCTGGACTCGCTGAGAACGGTAGAATAAGTGCGGCAATGTTAAAATCAATGTTGCCGAGCAATCCAGCTCCCGGCCGGTTTTATCTCCTCCCTAAAATACATAAGGCCAACCATCCTGGCCGTCCAATCGTGTCCAGCAATGGGGCTGTGACGGAGAACATATCTAATTTTATCAACTTTCTCATCAAGGACATCCCTCCCAGTTTTCCTTCTTACATCAAGGACACAAGTCATTTCCTTCGGGAGATTTCCAGCTTGTTCATCCCCACAGGAGGCCTTCTAGCGACTATGGATGTTTGCTCCCTGTATACAAACATCCCGCACTCCGACGGCATAGCGGCAACACTGGCAGCCTTCGAAAGCTCAAAATCTTCGGTAGATTTGGACAATGGAACTCTTTCCGTCCTTCTTGAACTGGTCCTGAATTCGAACAATTTTGAGTTTCATGGTGAGCACTACCTCCAGATGAGCGGTACTGCGATGGGCACAAAAATGGCACCTAACTACGCCGGAATATTCATGGCGTCACTAGAAATTCCGTTCCTTGAGAAACAGCCAAAAAAACCACTTTTCTACAAGCGTTTCCTGGACGACATATTTCTTGTATGGGAACATGATGAGGCAAGCCTGTTGGAATTCATAGCTCAGTTTAATGCCCTGCACCCCTCAATCAGGTTCACCCACAGTATCTCCGACTCTATAATTAATTTTCTCGACGTGCAGATATCGGTAGACGGCAACTGCCTTTCGACTACACTATACAAAAAGCCCACAGATAGGCAGCAATATCTTCATTTCCAGAGTAGCCACCCGAAACACTGCAAAACAAGCATTCCATACTCTCAGGCGCACAGATACCGAAGAATATGTTCTACAACAGAGGAATTTGACCAACATACAAGGACTCTCAAAGCCGCTCTGTCACGACAGAAATACCCCGGGGAAATAGTCGATGACGCGATTGAACGCGCTCGCAACCTAGAGCGCACATCCATCCTGGCAGAAAACAAGGTCAAAGACGACAGCAAAACAAACTTAATCCTTACATTCTCCTCAACGGCTCCCAGAGTAAGTAACATACTAAGCCGTCATTTTAATATAATCAGACAGAGTAATAAGTTGTCACTAATATTCAAGGAACCGCCCAGAGTGGTGTACCGCCGGGACAAGAACCTGAGAGACTTGCTTGTCAATGCGAAAACAAAGAAGAACTCTACCCAGGGTGGGTGCCACCCATGTGGAAAACCTCGGTGCAAAGTCTGTCCGCACATTTTAGACACCAAACTGGCAAAATCCAAGTTCGACAACTTTGTGTTTCACATAAGCGAAGACCTCGACTGCGACTCAAGCAATGTGATTTACAAACTTCATTGTGAGGTGTGTGGACAAGAGTATATTGGTCAGACCAAGACATCATTTCGCTTCCGCTTTAATAACCACAAAGCTCACGTGTCATCATTACCCAGCTTACCCCTTTCCAAGCACCTGCGTTTGCCACTCCACAGTTTCGAAAACATCCGCGTCATCCTTCTCCAGTCCGGGTTCCCTAGCACCTATTACAGGGAACAAAGGGAGTCATACCTCATTCACAAGTTTCGCACGTTCTCCCATGGCATGAACGCTACTCCTGGGAGGCTCTCCTGCTTGAGGGAGGCAACGTAGAAAATTTCACCCGTCATAGGATCTGGACAACATTATAAATCAAAATACGCCGGATGTTGTTCTTGACAACTTCAACCACGCTCTAAATGGCTGGGAATGTAGCTGTTTATTTTATTGTATATTGTTTATTTTGTCAGTAATCTCCTTTGTTCAACTTACAGCCAGCTTCCGTGTTCTATCTGGAATAAACACCTATATTCTAACTCTATCACCTAGCCTACTGGGACCACGCGGCTGCCCCGCGGGCCGCAAACCTTTCACGGTTTCCGCACACATGTATTATTATTATTTTCTTTCTTCTTTTTTTAACTACCGTGCGATACATTTCTTGAATTCTGTGCTATGTCTTCCGCGCCCAATTCATTCTCATTAACCATTTGGTATTTGGTTGGCGCCCCATTCTATTCATATATATATTTTTTATTATTTTTTATTTTTTGTGTGTGTTAATATTTTCTTCTTTCAAAGTTCTCTTGTGCTACTAATTTTTTCTCTTTTTAATTTTTTCTCTTTTTCCTTTTCGTTTTCTCTCCCAAATTCCTCTCTGCCTTCTCATTACGCACTCGGGCTTCGCTCAATATTTGTTGTCTTTTTTCCCCCACGGCTGCCACTTCTTCACGGGAAGCGCACTGCCGGACTCTAGTTGAAACGGCCTAGTTTATTTATGGGAAGAAGGGCGCCAGGATGTCTGGTAGACAAAGCCCGACGGAAGGGCCTACCGAAGAAAAGAAGCAAAGATACGCATGCGACACCACTGCAGGTTGCCGCTGCGGCGCGCAACAAGTGTCTCTCGTGCGCGTCCCCAGCAAGCGTCTCAGGAAACCTGATACGGGCCGGCGGCGCGGACTCGGCGGCGTCTTGCGGGGGTGTCGTAGAGAAGGGGGGGACTGCGGCCTCCCGGTGCGCCGAGAGCCGGTTTTAACGCCCCTTTCCCTTTTCTATCGCTGTTCAAACTCGTTGTCTTTTCTACTCCTTTACTATTTCCACCTCCCCGTTTTGCTCTGTGTTTTTTCTGTGTTTAATTTGGCCACTGCCCCTGTGAGAGCTGCTGCGCGGTCCATTATACGGCCCCTTGCCCTCACTTTCAAGTTTGCTTTGAGGGCGGAGTTTATACATCCTCGCCCGCTTTGTGTCCTTATATTGACAAGACTGTTTCATTGTAAGCCTGCCCTGACGAAGGGAATACCATTCCCGAAACTGTTGGCACAATAAACCTTTAAAACGAACAGTCGCGTTTGTCGTAATACTGTACTTACATATATATATATATATATATATATATATATATATATATATATATATATATATATATATATATATATTAAAGTACTGCAAACTGAAATTTGGGAAATATGAATTCTTGTGTCCGTTCTTGCCATTCTCCGGGCACTATGACTGATGCCATTGATTGTCATTTATTTGAAACCCATCTTTATATCTACTCAGCATATTATTAATTCTCGAGAACAGAATTTTTGATAGATTGCAACATTTTCTGAATATTTTTTATTTCGTATTTACAGCTACAATACATGGTTACAGGATGTTTTCACTGCAGGAGGCTGATAGGTGGAAACTGCGACTAGGGCTGTCTATAACTACATGAACAGAATATTTTAACCAAGCGCAAGCGCAACAATCCGAAGTGCAAAGCGAAGAAAAAAACGGAAAGAAAAAGAAAACAAGCAAAGATACAAACGTGTGCGATAATAGGTTGCAGTAGAGAATGTCTAAAAAAGAAAGCATGCCAAATTCGTCGAGAATTCAAACATGTCTTGTTTTATCATTTCTTTAAACATATACAAATGTATTGGTATTTTCACTAAAGGGAGAAGGAAAACATACTTTTTGGATACCTCAAACAAATCAGCACACTTATTCAATTCACCATCATGACAGAGTTTCGACATCGGGAGAGCTCGAGAGAAAGGAGAAGAAAAATAAACGGAATAAGAAGCGATACACTGAAGTGCTCTCTGGCAAAGTCAAGGAAAGAAAAAAGCAAACTCACAAATAAGACGCCGCGTTTTTTAGACGCAAAATAAGTGAACGAGGGATGCGACATGCATGTTCCGTTTCCTGGAGATGTCCAGCCTGGGTGCCGCTAAATAGCTGTGATAGATACAGATAGTAAATATCCCTTAAATAAATCAAAATATGTGAGCTCCGATTCATGGTCACTCTGTCTCTTATCTGCGTCTGTCTTTGGTCTGTGGTCTGCGTTGAAGAGCGATGAGATGTAACAAAGACGGTGATTTGTTTTCTGCTCATAAGCCAACAGCGGATATGATGTGTCTAATTCTCGATAAAACCTCCGCATCGCCCAATAAATGTAGCTTTGTACCCCTTATGGTGGACTTACCATGGCTAGTCTCGGAGGTCACGTGACAGGTTTGAATCGATTTCCTACGCTTCCTTCCCGCTTTCCTAGTGCCTCGGAAACGGTAACTATAACGGACCGAAATCGGGCGCGCGACGTTTGCGACTCACCAGTGTGAATACGCACGAAGCACGAAGAGCGAATGCTGTGTGGAGAGCACCTAGTCTGGAAACGGAGAATGTTATGTTGCCGCATGGCACTGCTGTCGTGTGGGCGGTAGTGAGAGGCTGCAACCATTGATGCAAGGTAGGCAATATCTCAAGAGAAGACAAAGGACAAGGCACCACAAGGACGACCGCTAACTTGCAACTGAAGGATTATTCCTGAACGCGCAGGTATTAAAAGGACAAAATGTTGACAGAATAGAACAAAAGCACAAAACCGGCTCACAGCACCAATCGTCAGCAACCTTCGGTTATCGCTCGTACATGTGATGTCTTGTCCTTCGTCTTTTCATGCGCTATTAACTACCATGCATTTCAACCCTCTTGCCCAACTTTCTGCTCTTACCATTGAAGTGGCGGCTTCTGTGCCGAGAAATGCATAAGTAGTGCGTCCGCAGTGTTTGCATAGTTACTGATACGGCCGTTTCTCTTAACCGAGTTACTTTCTTTTAGGATGATTGCGCTTATATATCTAGAGATCAGTTTGAACATACGTGCGAGAAAAAAGTCATGGAATCATGCACTGTTCATCGGGGTGAAGAACTTAAACCGATTGTTGCGGGACACCCTTGTTTCCTGCTTCATAAAGTTCCCAACTAAAATCTGACTTTGGCTAGTTGGTTCATACCTGAAACATTAGAGTGCAGCGGAAAAGAACGGCACATAAAATAGCAGAAACAAACACAGGACGGGCGCTCACAACCAACTGGTTATTGCGAAGCCACCCCGAAGAATATAAAACCATAATAGACCACGTGACAGCTTGGGAGCCAATGCAGAACGAAGCAAAAAAGGAAAAAAAAAGGGGGGGGGGGCTGCGGTTGGTTATTTCATTCACACGGCCAAAGGGGCATGTCCAAAACAAAAGCCACGGCAGGTGATCACGCAAGGAGCACTACAAAAATCGAAGCAAAACCAGAGTCATATTATCAAGCTTATGCGATACCAAACAGGCCAACAAGCAACGCGGCTAAACAATAGAACCAACAAACAAAAAACAACAAAAAAGGCAGAATAGAAGAAAGAAACAAAACAAAATGAGAATAAAGACCTTGATTAGAGGCAGGTGAGCGTGCACCAAGCACTAAAACCAATGAAGCAGAAGCTGTGTCACCTTATAAAAAACGACGACAGCTTATATATTTTTGTGGACAATACATAACTGGGCTAACGACTAAAAAGCATAATCAGGGGGAAAATCAGAAAAGTGCTAAAATTTGCTAAGCGCATCGCAGCTAAGGCAGAGTCAAACAGGTAAAAGCTTTAAAGTGGCCATGAGTATGGAACTTCGGAAAGAATGTAAGTGGAATGTATGCGTGCGCAATATAGAGGCAACAGAAGGTTTTAAGCACGATCAAGAAAACATTTATTTTTCGTGCAATGAAGCTGACGGTGTGGTGACCCACGAGTCACCTGCCATCGCAACGTGATTCGACTCAAGTCACTTCCCTTTCAATTTTATTTTTCGCCGTCGGCAGGAACTTCGTTGCACCTGGTTGCAGTGGTTTGAAAGATGTCCTCCGGATCTGTTTTTTACTTTGAGGAAGTGCTCTTTAGCCCCCATATTAAATAATCGTCCCGTCTGGCCTATGTAGACTTTGTCACAGGTTAGTGGAATCCCATACACTACCCGGTTCGGCAGTTCATGTACCGGTACGCATGTCTCGTTGTGCAAGACGGCTGTCTTAGTCTGTTAAATAGTGCCCATATTTTTGCCAGCTTGCACGGAGCGGGGAACATGACCCCTACATTGCACCTTCCTGCTATCTTTTTATGCTGTGCGAGATCATGTGGAGGTAGGGGATGTCAGCTACACGGCTCTTCTCTCTTTCGTTAACAGCCTTCGCCTGGTTTTTTTTTTATCCTTTGAAGCCAAGTATCGCAGAGATTGGAGACCAATGAAGGCGAGTAGCCGGCAGAGTAGAGGCGTTGTTACCTGCTTTCCAAAGCTGGAGGAGGGCATGTGCTTGCAGCTCTGGTTTAAGGCGGCCTGAAGTGCGCTTTTCCCTGTCGCATTTTCAACTGGTTCTGGGTAGGCACTGCCGAAAGGAAGCAGGCTTTTTCGTGAGGGGACGTAAATAGCCCCAGAAAACGTGTGCGTCGCTAACAGGGAGCCGCATATATAAAACTGAATTTCGTTGTCAACTGGAATTTCCAAACTGAAGTTTAGGACACCGGATGACGTTTCGAACAGGTCAGCAATGTCGTTAGCTGTTTCAAGCAAGCGGTCAGCTGCAACCTTTTCTAAAACTATCAGGAAATCTTCTACGTATCTCTAGACCTAACGACATGTTTGTTATGAAGGCATTCTTGTATTCTTCTGTCCATCGCTGCCGTGTAGATAGCACATAAAGCCGGGGCCACCGACGAGCCGATACAGATTGTGGATTTTTGTACTAAGATTTGGTCATTGAATGACAGAACGGTAGACGTGAGGTAAAATTCAAGCAGCTTCAAAAACCTGTCAGCCCTTATGTCAGTTTAATTCTGGAAGTTAACAACTCCAGTGCCATCTATCCTCTGGCGAACTGCTTTAAAAAGGCCGTCGTGTGGAATAGAATAAAAGAGGTCCTTGATATCAAGCGAGAAGGCAGTGGCAGCCCGATTCAGGCCAACGCACAAGTCATTCACAAATTATATCGAACTGCGAACCTGGAAAGGATCTGCTCCGGCCAGGCATTTCAGGTTGCCGCGCAGGTAGTGCCCGACGTACAGCTGCCATGTACCTTTCTCTGAAACTATGGTTACGAGAGGGCATTTGTGTTTGCGTGTCTTTCCTGTGAAAAATATTTTCAGGTGTCAAGCTTTTGCCCCCTCTACACTCTTCACTAAAGGATTCGAGTAGAACAGCTGTAACAGGACACGTGACACGGCTTTTGCTTCGTTGTTCTTTGGTGCTTGGTGCCCGCTCGAATGCCTTCTGATCGAAGTCTCTGCATTTTTTGTTTTTCTTCTCCTTTTCTTCCTTTTTGTTCTTCTCCGTTTTTTTACTGTTTAGCCGCGTTGCTGTTTGGCCTCCCTAGTATTCGATAAGCTTGATCTATTTTTATAATACGACTCAGCATTGGCTTCGATGTTTTAGGGCTTCTTGTGTAATCACCTACTGTGACTTGTTTTGGACATGCCCCTTTGGCAGTGTGAATGAAAGAACCGTAGTCCCCTCCCCCTCTCTTTTTTTTTTCTTTTTGCTTCGTGCTGCATTGGCTCCCAGGCTGTCACGTGGTTTATTGTGGCTTTATAATCTGCAGGGTGGCTTCACCATTAACAGTTGGTAGTTAGCGCCCGACCTGTGCTTCTTTGTTTCTTCTGTGTTCTGTGCCATCATCTTTCGCTGCCATCTAATGTTTTATAATGTTCCCAATGGCAGGCCCCACAGGATGCCGCCACTCCCGGACTTGCCGGTTTCCGCTTGCAACGTAGTAGGGCGACATAGCGGGCACCACCATAAACGCTATAGAATGCCCTTCAAACAAACAGTTCTCTAAGAATTTAGCGCTTGCCCCGTGGTCAGAGTAAAGACAACCAACGGACGTCTCTCTGTCGAACAAGCCGACTTCAAATAATATCACGGGATTTCATTATCTTTCGTGTATGCTATTTAGAAGCCCCTCCTCCCCGCTCCCCAAGCCCCACGTTCCCTCCGTTCCCGTCCCTTTCGCCAGTTACAACTGCCTGTTACAGAATTCCAGTTACAAAATCGCCAGTTACAAAACCCACAAGGCCCAGGAGGACCCAAACTTTCAGGACGCATTTCAAGCATAGTGCACCTTTTTTCGGTATATTCATAGACAACATGCTTATAGAACATCCCATTAGTGCTGGTGTTTTCGGTTGGGACAGCCTATAACGCCGACAACGTTGGCGTGGGACGAAATCGCCTGTAGTACGATTCTCGATCTTCTGTCAGACTTCACAGTGTCATCCGTGGAAAAGTAAAGGAAAGCGACAGCTATGCCTCTCCGAGACAAGTAGCGAATGACTATACGCGAAATGGATGCCAATTGCGGACGCTGCCAGCACTGTAGTCGTCGCCCTTATTCGGACCACTCACCGACTTCTCCGTCGCTCAGGCAAGAGGTCGCTACCAGCAGCAATAAAGCCAAAGTCACTACTTTATCCATGTTGCTGCAGTTCAAAGAAAAGCTGCATATAGTAGAAGTTTTTTTCTCGGGTGATTTTATAGCACCTTTGCTCGCTGCTTACATACAATGAGCGCGACGGTTCTTGATATACGTGTATGTCTACCACTACATGTTTAGAACATGTCTATAAAGCGTCAGGAGGCTCGCACTCGAAAGAGATCTGAAGCTCCTTTCAGTGATTTATTTTGATAGCGATGAGTGCTAGAAAGCAGGTCGGCTAATCAGTGCTTGTTCTGAGTCGTTCACGAAGGTGTACGGACCCACTGGGGCTGAACAGTATACTGCAGGATGCGTTATTAATCGCGGATTGCATATGCTTGGAGCGTAATCATACAGCAGAGGGGGGTGCTAGCGCAGCCGGTGACAACAGGAGGGGAAGAGGGGTGAACGAACATGTGAAAGGAAGAAACTGACAAGGCCGGCAGCTGTTGATAACAAAGCCGCCATTGTACACCCTCGTAACAGCCCGCTCTGTGGTTTACGGCTTTCCTATTCGACGGCTCCGCGCACCCGTAATGCTGCGGCTTTTGAAGCAGCTTGGATGTTTCAACTGCGCATTGAAAGACTGGTTATGTCGACAGAGGCAAGGTTTCCTCCGATAAAACTTGTTGACAATGAATGTCACCCTCTCAAATATACTACGCGTCCTAGGTAATTTTAGCCAAGGTTTAAAACTGCTCCGTGGCATAATATAGGTGCTGGAAATTTCAATCATATTGTTGACCATTGTATATAATAAACCGCAGCGCTTCTCATTGTCAACTGAATATGAAATTATTTAGATAATTAAATTTTGTCTATTTGGTTTCCGGCGAAAATCCCAATGCCAAATTCTTGTGCGTTCCAGCAAAACGTCCAATTCATGAGGTTTCTTTGGATGGGCGCTTTAGATTACTTTTTCTGCGTCGGAAACAAAGCACGCAAGATATGACCAAATACTATGTGACTATGGCTCGCGCACCACAACCATTTAGACAATTGTTATCTTAGGTGCAGAATCAAATTGGCGGTCTCATAGAAGAAGTGCACACTCTCGGAGTGTTGGGCATGTACTGTACATCCTCAAGAAAGGTTTAGCTGTTTCCCAAAACTGAAATTGCACTCTACATGCGAACAAGTAACCAGTATGATTGCCAGAATCACGGCAAAGAAGGACGGGGGTGGGGGGGGGGGGGGGGGGGACTCTTCGCCTAGTGCAAGGCTTCATCATCAGCCGAGTGGTATATGCTACACGATACCTAAAGCACAGGAGATCAAACACTAAGAATCTGGTTGTCATAATGAGAATGGCATACAAAGATGACAGTGATAAGGCGGGACGTTTTAATCAGATACTTCAGCTTTGTCTTCACCTAGATAATGACAGACGAGAACAGACCGGTCCTCCACTGGCGAAATGAGATATGGAAAACGTTAGCATGTTCACACTTGGCGATGAGGCGGTGTTACGAGGGTTAAATGAGTCAAAAACTTACTGCCCTGATGGCGAGCCAAACAGCCTTTCTCATCTTTGTGAAAGATCAGTAGCGCCGTATTTCAGGATAATTTATGACAAATCTGCGAAGAAGCCCTTTCTTCCGGATGAGCGCAAAGTTGGCAGCGCTGTACCAATCTACAGATCGGGTGGCGGCCGTGAGGTCCCTAACTATCGATCAGCGTGTTTGACACGTGTTGCCTGTAAAGTTTAGGAGCATGCCTTCTTTATTAAATTGCAAGTTTCTAACGTATTGAAGCGACTAAGGTAATGAAGAGCACCGTAATATATGGCTCCGGATAAATGTAGACCACCTGAGGTTTTTAGTCGTGCGCTGATATCCAGAGCACACCGCGTATGTTGCATTTTTGCGCAAGACAAAGCTATAGGTATAAATCACCGACTCTGTATATGACGCTTTCTTGGATTTCTTAAAGGCACTTGACACTACCATATGTTTTATTAATTGAAAAAGGTTCAGCTTATCAAATTATTCCGTGGGCTATAGCTTGGATGAGACCGTATCTCAAGGTGCGAAAACAGCCGTCGTAAACCGGGCTGAATCTCCGATCGCGAGTGTCACGTCTGGTGTACCTCGAAGATAGGCATTGGGTCTACAGTTATTTTCTTAATACATAAATCATAAAACTGATGGTATCTAATCTCGAATGCATTTATTTGCCGACGAAGGCGCACTATACAAGGAAACAAAAGGCGCGAATGTCGCGCACGTTCTCCGACAAGACCAAGACATCAACGGGTGGTGTATAAAACGGAATATCACTTTCAACTGAAATAAAATAGTTTGCTTGAAATTTAGCAGGAAGAAGAATCCATACGTCAGTAGCAATATTTTGGACGGTATAACTTTAAAGCAGGTTTAAGAGCACAAATGCTTAGGTTTGTTTTGTGTCTGAGCTACGGTGGCAGTGACACATTGATTGCTCTCATAACAAAAAGGAGTAAAAAGGAAGTAACTGTTCTCTAGAACCCACCCTTCTATAAAAGGGCGTATCCTAGAGGACGACTTACTCCCGTTTTTACTCCCATGAATAGGCGCATTACTGTTGACAGTTTCTTTTGCAGCGGGAGCTGGGAATCTTTAGACCATTTTCGTCGAAGTTCCGGAAGTTGCCTTTGCCTACTAAAACATTGTTGTGTAAAGCAATTGTTAGACGGATTCTTAAATGTGCCTGCATAGTTTTGGACCCTCGTGCGCAGCGACAGAAATAGAAACGGGCAAGGGTTCAAATTTTAGCAGCTTGGCTTGGACAGGGGTTAACAGGAGAGATATTCGTGCGGAGAGTTTGAAAGAAAACTGCATTGGGAGCAGCTGCAAAACCGTCAACATAAGTTGAAATTGAAGCTTGTTATACAGTTTATCATTGTGGTGTAGGTATTGAAAAAAAAGATATATCTGCTTAACCTCACTATATTTCAGGCAGCGTAGATGATGCACATCTTCAAAGAACCGGAGATAGCATGCAAAACTTTCATTGTCTTTTTTCCAACAACTATATGCAAATTGAGAACATTGCATACGAACACTGCCTATATTATGTCCGATCATTTTTTCTGTGTTGCAATGAGCACTTTCTAGTTTTCCAGTGCAATGTGCACTTTTGTGACTTCTGTATTCGTTCTTGTATAATTATTCATTCATGTCTAGGCGTTCACAGGCATCTCATTTCTCTTGTATTTTAAGTACCCTCGCCCTAGTATAATGCTTATGAACGCTGTGGGTATACAAAAAATAAACATCAAAGCTCTCAAACAAGCAATCCGTGAATGTAGTCACTTCCATGATGCTGCGGACGTGACGGGGCGAGAACAAAATTGTAAGAAACGCGTGTGACACGGCCGCATTCAATCCAGAAGAGAGCGGGCGCGCTGGTTCATGGCCGCACTAAGCAAACCGAAAAATTATACCGCGTTCCTGGTTGCCGGAAGGCACTTCCAGTCTAACGTTTCGCATGTGATGTCATAGCGTTCCGGCTCATTTCTCCGACTACTTCGTCATTTTTTTTTTTTGGCTCGAGTCCCGAGTGCCCAAATGCCCAAAAGACGGCTACGAACTATGCTTAGACTAAATGCGAAAATAGCTAACTGATGTCTAACATACGTCTCCAAAAAAAGTTTAAATTTCTAAAAGAAGTTGCGCGCCGGAGGTTCTGTGGACTTAGACGTCCTACAAGCCGTCCTGCAGCTGTGCTAATGCTCTGTCAACAGACAGTAGCCAGAAAACGTCCTGGTTGGAACATTTCCAGAACTTTCTTAGATGCTCCTTTTACGGCGATATAAGTATTGCGAGGTATTTCAGGGACAACTAAGTAATTTTCAAAAAAAGGCTTTTTTGGGTAAAAATATGGCTTTTACGGCATAGTATCGCCAGTATTGGCGAACAAGAGAAAACCGGTGAATCGTCTTTAGTAGTAAGCTTAGTAACTATATTTTAATAATTAGCTTTCTAACTATTACAGTTATGCGCGAAGTTAAAATTATAGATTTGTAGCCGGTCGTTAGTAATACCGATATCAGTTTTTAGATTTCGAGAACGCGATTACCCTTGGCATGGTGGCTCGACAAAATTTTACATGCACTGGAAAGGCTGCTTTGCCTGCATGCTTTTCGATATCTCATGTATTTTGACATAATGTAGCCATATTTTGTCGAGCCACAGCACCAACTGCCGATCCACAGTTTCGAGCCACAGTTCACCCGGGTGGACGGGAAGGCGACCAAACTGCGTGACGTCACGTTGCTATGCTGGAAGGGCTGCGTCGTTATGAAGTAACGTGCCCAAAAATTAAGACGAAATTTTGTACTTATGCGCACGGCTACAAGGACCTGCATAAAGACGAAGCTCAGGACAGCGCTCGCAAAACATTGGCATGCCAAGAAAGCCTTCAGATAGGAAGATCTTGCTCTCCGGGGACCTAGAAACTAAGCATAATGCCATCGAGCAAAGATTCATTTTCTCCCGTAATAATGTGCGTCGTGCATTCAAACAAGCCCTGCCTTTTGTGAATAGGTGCGCGAAAATTTATTCAGCAGCTAGGTATGCTGTCGCGTAACGTGTCTGTAGTACCTTGAAATCGTTGCTGTAACATTATTGAGAAAGAAGCGTGAGAAAATGAGGGCAGTATCTGCTTTACACTTTGAGAGCTTTGAGACCAGAATCTCCTTTGCTCACAATATATCACAATTTATTTTAGTTTATTTATTTTATAAATGTGCACTCTATGGCATTGCCCGTGGGGCAGGACAAAAGGAAGCAACCAGCCTCCTGGCGAGGCCCTGCCCTTAGTGGGCGCCACAGCAGCGGGTACAAAATACGTGTACTTAGTAAGTTTACAACTAGATACAACAATCTTCACCATACAAATATACACATGACACTTTGTACACAAATAAAGAATTCAGAACACAATAACATTGCAATTGAATTCCTGGGTTAATCATCATCTGCATATTATATCAAGTGAAAAGAGACTGCACTTTGTACACAAGTAAGGAAATCGGCGTACAATATTGCTTGAGTAAAACATACACTTGCCAAAAAAAAGTGGCCAGCGTATGTTTTATTCAGCCACTATGCTTCCCCCTCGCCAGACAGGATTCTGTCGAACCCTTGATGGCGTACAATATTACTTTGCAACTACATATCTGGGTGAGGCAACATCTGCATATTATTTGAAGTAAAAAAAAAGATTGTATACTGCGTTTGAAAGTTCGCAGATTGCTACATGTTTAGCGATTTCTAGGATGTGAATTGCATAAATTAGTGATCAAGTTTTTGTTTAGCATATTTTGTCCCTGGTTTGTATGAGACAGTGAAACTCCTACGCAAATTATGGCAGTGTCTTTATTAAAATAATGATCAGCGAATATACTGTAGTTTCTTGATATTTCAGAAAATATATGCACACACAATTTCTATTATATGTATATGTATATTGTATATGTCGTGAAAAGGTAGGATACTAAAAGTTGTCATGAACGTTACAGTGTCCAAGTTTTCTTCGTATAATATTCTAAATCTTTATCGCTGCAGTGCCAATAGTCTATCGTTATCAGTCTTAATTCCGCTTCCCCTTAGTAAGGAACAGTAATTAAAGTGTGAGAGTACAAGTGAGAAATAAAGCTGTTTCTTGAGCCTGGCAGGTACAAGATTTCGAAGGCGGCTTAACATTCCAATACACATTGCTACTTTCATTCTTGCTTTTTTCACTTGCCAAGACCAAGTTAGGTTCGACATAGAAGTAGCACCTAAGAACGAATGATGGCCTACGCACTCAAGCAATGCATCATAAATAAGCAAGTTAACATTGACCACAATAGACTTGTTTTTTTTGCAGAAAATATCATGTATTTCGTTTTGTTTGTATTTATTTGAAGCTTGATTGTAGATACCCATAAACTTAGCCCATGCAGACACGCGTTTGACATGGCCTGAAGTTCCTCAGACTTCCTCCGGAAAAAGACACTTGTAGCGTCAGCGTACAGCAACACCTCAACCCCTTTAAAAATAAACAACTTTCCGGGTATAGAGCATTGAGGAATGCCGTATTTGATGTTACATTTCACCGACACAGTGCCATGTATGGAAGTGAACTGAGACCTCGAATGTAGATAGCTTTGTCCTGAGCCTCTAAAACCATATGATTCAATCTTACTCAACAAGATTTTATGAGGTGAAATCAGCATTTTTCAGAAATAAGTATGAACCATTATTCTATGTGTATTACAATCAGTAGACAAGTTCTGACGCTGTCTGTGACATAGAATGCCATGTGTTTTTTTTCAAACCTGGCTGTCATTGACACTGGGGTCTTGGACTGTTGACTCCTGCAGCCTCCAGGAAGTGATGACACTTTACATCTGTTGCAACAAGGTTGTTTCTTCCTCCACCATATCCAACATTCCTGGACAACAGTTATGAATATTGAAATACTGTAAGGTTCTCATATAGAGATATTGAAGTTAATGGCCCATTCTTGCGATATGTAGGAAAATTTTTTTGATATGTTTCCATCGATCACATCGAGCAGATAAGACCTATAATGAAACCTTACATTATATGAAAAAAGTACACCCATAAAATCTTTCCCGCTCTAATATTCTTTTGTTCAGAATTTTTCGAGCTATGATAAAGTAACCTGTATTGATATCATTACAGGCATAGAGTTTGAATATTGAAACAGTTGTACTAAAACGCACCAAGAGTAAGTATTGTGTAACGTCTTTTGCTTAAATACAGGAAACGATGAAGAATGGCCTGACCTTCAGCTTTACCACAGACAAGAAAAAGGTATGTGGTCGGAAAGGATGCAGCACCAACTTCACGAAGACGGCTCAAGGCACAATGCCGTGGAGGCGCACATGTATCACCCAAAACAAGACAGACTAGCTATGCAGGCGAAGTGACAGGACAAGTGAATCGTCGTCGAGTCATTTTATTTCTTCAACTTACGTTGCAACAAATATGAAGCTTTGAAGAGGGAAAATGTGTCCAGAAAGAAGTGCAGTTGTTCTTATAGAAGTCCATGTCACACACATGACCCTTTCAGGCATTTCCCTCTGAATAGGAAGCGCTGGATATTGCAAAAAATGAGAACAAATAAAGAAGCAATTTGAAACTATCAGATATAACGTGAAAGTCACCATTGCTAGAAATTCACACTACAGCAAAACACAAAAAAAGGAGAAAGACCAATAAGATGCAAAAGTGAACGTGTTTCAGTGTAACAAAATCAGCGTTCAGCCTACCGAGCAGAATGCTGTCAATAAAGAGTAATGTATTTTGATAGAAATTAAATGAATGTGAGCGAACTTTGCACGTGGTTTCGAAGCTTCTTTGGCGCTGATTCAGTACGAAAAACCAGTTAGAGCAGCAGCATTCAGGCTAGATGCGACCAAGGCTTTAGATTGTGCTATGTGAAATTAACCGCAACCCAAGGCAGGAGACCATTCATGGGACAAAGAACAAATGATAGGATGAACAGTGGAGGTTCCCAGAAGCCTCTACGATAGCTACGGCATTTGGATGCCTCACTGACAGTAGACTGCGTGCAGGATGCACTTACCCAGCAAAGAGTTCCGTCAGCCTCGTAGCCTAATTTTACATGCCGGCCGGCGCAAGGATAGAGGCAGGATAACGAGCGTCCAAATACTCGCGTCTGTGAAAGAAATTTCATAGAAAAAAATTGAAAAGGGGCCCCTCAGGCAACGAAACAATAGTTAAGACTAACACGGATTACATGGACGCGACGTTCACTCACCCTTTTTATCGGCAACTGTCTCACACACTTTTCGGGCTTCTTTTTCTGGTTATTTTGAAGCTCTGGAACGGCAGAGAGCACAGCGGAGATAATTCTCAATCGCTCACCAGCTTCTGGCGAATCGGGTGAAAACGTCAACGCTGAGAGGAAATAGGGCTCACAAATACGGCACAGAATTTCGAACGAATGGTAAGGGTCAAGGACGGTGGTAATTCGACATTTGTTAACCCGAGCATTGACATTCAGCGCAGTATACTCGCAATATTACAATTTTTCTTTTCACTTTTATTTTCGACCTTCATGATAAATCTAAGACTGCCCTAAATATAGCTATCGTGCACGGGACTGCTGCCTGGAGAACAATTATTACTTCACCCAGCACGACTGCAGCACACAGTTGTGTTGCAAGGTTACTTTCCAACTGCCATCATACCAAAGCAGAATAAGTAAATAAAAATAACAGCAGTGCCATAAATATAACCGAAGAAGTCGTTTCATTCGAAACTTGCACAAGGCTAGACTTGTATGTAGCACATCATCTCTACCGCACATGGCGTTTCACAGTTTCCGCTTATCTGGATTCTATGAAGAGAGAGAGCTGCTTTGGATGCCTAAGCCCTCTCCGACAAGGCGACGGGTGACCCGAACGCTTTCTTTACTGTTTTCGGCTTGGTTACCGCGCTGTGCTCATGGCAAGCGCAGCCTTCTTGGGCATCACTTTAAACTGTGAGGAAAATGTTGGATATTTCAAGGCGCTGTTATGAACATACTGATGAGAATGGCCCGACCTATGATGCGTAGCAACATTTTGCTTTTAAATTGTGTCCTCCACACTCCCGAGTACTTAAGACTGCCATCGAATGCCAATGGGACGAGTTTTTGACATCAAATAGCAGAAATCTACAAGCGTCTCGATGTGAATCGGCGAATATATTGATCGATATGGGGCAGGCTTACGGTATGCCAAAAATTTGGTTCATAAACAACAGCCTGTTGAAAAGTGCGCTTGTGCAGAATTTCTGGGTATGTTTACACAAACTGAAGCGGCTTAGGAAACATGAATTTGTAGTCGTCTAATATAGACATGAATTCATGTGTCCGTTCTTGTCACTTTACCGACACTATAACTGGTGCCCTTAATCGTCAGTGATTTAAAACCGATCTTAATATCTACTCAGTGCATTATTAATTACGAAAGTCAGAATTCTAAATCGTTTGTAAGATTGCGCTTACAATATTTTTATTTCGTATTTAGAGCTACATCGCATGGTTAAAAGATATTTTGACCGCAGGAGACGCAAAGGCCGAGAATGCAAACCGGGCTGCCTATACCTACATGAAAGGAGTATAAGAAACCAGCGCAAACACAACAATTCTATGTGAAAAGCAAAGAAAAAATCGAAAAGAGAAAGAAAAGGAGCAACAAATTATAATCAAATGGAGAATCGTAAGTTGTAGTATATAATAGGCTAAGAAAAGAAAAACAATTAAAATTTCTGAGGATTCAAACATGTGCAGTTTTAACATTTGTTTATAAATGTACACAAAGGCATCGGTGATTTCAGTAAAGGGAGAGGGAGAACGTTCTTTTTGGCTACCTCCAACAAATCAGCACCCCTACTAAATTCAGCATTTTCAGCATCGGGAGAGCAAGACAGGAAGCAAAGTAAAAAATGAAACAGTAAGCCTGGTGAAGTCAGTGCATGAACAGCAGCCAACTCACAAATAAGACAGCGCGTTTTTCGGACGCAAAAAAAGTGAAAGCGGGATCTTCCGTTTTCTGGAGATGACAGGCCTGGATGCAGCGATGTAACAGTGACAAAGTGCCTATAGTAACTAAAACTTCAATAAACAAAAATGTGTGAGCTACGAGTAGTGGTCACTCGGTCCTTGGTCTGTGCCGTCCTTAACGCTTAAACGACGATGAGATTAACAAGGACGGTGAATTGCTTCCTCATCAGTTTTGAAGAGGAGATATGATGTGTCTAATTCTCGATGAAACCTACGCATCGCGCAATAAACAGAACTTTGTACCTCTTAGCCCAAAGGGCGAGTGCTGTGTGGAGAACACCGATTGGAAAAGGAGGAGGGTATGGATGCCACGCAACATTGCTCTTGTGGGGGTGATAGTGAGAGGCTGCAGCCATTGATGTGATCGTGCCTAAGCAGCAGAAAGCATGAATATCGCGCCAGCAGTGTTTTTGGAGCTACTAATGCGGGCATTTCGCTTTATGTACTTGCTTTTTGTCAGCTGTGTTTGCACTCGTATGTCTGTAGGGATCAGCGCGAATATACGTGCAAGCAAAACTCATGGAATCTGGCACCGTTACTAGGGGCCAATAACTTAAACCGATGGTTGCAGGACACACCGCTCTCAATAAAATCCCCAATGGCAGGTCCGACAGGATCCCGCCACACTCGTACCTGCCGATCTCCGGTTGTAGCATAACAGGGCGACAACGCCGACACCACCATGAGTGCGAGATAATGTCCTTTAAACAACGAGTTCTCTAGACAACATGGACAACATGCAGGGAGAATCAGAAAGTATTTGTCCTTATTTTTTTCTAGCCAAGTTACGGCTGTAAATGCAAAGCCAACATATGCATTCCCAGCGGTGGGCCTTTCATGGACCTGCCGGTAGCCCCGTGGCACGGCGTTGCTGTCAGTTGCTGAGGATGGCTGCTGTGCTTCACACGTCCATGGCATACGAGCAATGAAGTGTGATTCATTTTCTATTGTGCAAGGGACGAACGCCCATCGAAATCCACTGAGAAATGCAGCCAACATATGGGGAAATGTGTCTCGCTTTGAGAAGTGTTCGGTGGTGGTGTTTTGAGTTCGCAAAAGGCCGTGAAGACTTGCAGGACAATGAGCGTTCCGGGAGGCCGCGTGCGTCGCCGACTAAAAAGAACCTTTCCCACGTGGATGCAATGGTGAAAGCGGAAAAGCGCGTGCACCTCAAGGACATTTCCCGGAAGCTGGGCATTTCGTATGGGCGTGTTTACGACATCTCTCACGGGTCCTTAGAATACCGGACGGTTAAATGTCGGTGGGTGCCTAGGGACCTAGATGACACGATGAAAGCCAAGCGAATGATTGCTTCACTGAACCACCTCCAACGGTATGCCGAGGAGGGTGAAAATTTCTCGGACCGCATTGTTACTGGCGTTGAAACGTGGACACTGCATTTCACACCTAAATCGAGTCAGCTGAACATGGTGTGGAAACATCCGGGTTCGCCTGTGACCAAAAAATCCCGTTCAGCGCCATCTGCTGGGAAAGCGATGTTAACGGTCTTCTGGGATCGCCGAGGGCCACTATGAAGGATTTCATGCCGCAAGGTGCAACCATCAATGTCGACCGTTATTGTTCCACGCGGTCACGTCTGCTGGCTGCCATCAGTCGAAAACGCCCAAGATTCTCGATGTGCAGAATGTGGTATCCTGCACGACAATGCGATGCCACATTTTGCAATTAGAACTGCCGAAAATCTCTGGTCATTTCACTGGGAGAGTCTGGACCACCCACCATACAGTCTGGACATCGGCCTAGTTATTTCTCGTTTTTAGTTCGCTGAAGAAATTGCTGGCAGGACAGTGATTCAAGTGCAACGATGAAGCCAAGACAGCAGTCTGACGGTGGTTCCACAGTCAGCCGGACGCATTCTAACCATGGGTCATCTCAAATTTAGTGCTGCGAATGGAAAAATGTCTGGAGCTGTGTAAATAGTGCAAGGTAGTTTGAATAGTGCGTACATTTGCAAATCCGGGTATGTACCTTATTTAGCCCGATAAAAGATAGGAGCAAATACTTTCTGATCCGCCCTTGAGAACATCCCATTAGTGCAGGTGTTTTTGGTTGGGACAGCCCATAACGCCAACACCGTTGGCGTGGAACGAAATCGCCTGTAGTATGGTTCTCGACCTTCTGTCAAACTTCTCGCCCTCTTCAGCAGAAAAAGAAAGGAAAGCGACAGCTGCTTCTCCGAGACAAGTTATGGATGACGAGTTGCGAATAGGAGGCAAGTTGCGAACGCTGCCAGCAGTGTCGTCGCCAACCTTGTTTGGACCACTCACCGTCTTCTCCGTCGCCCAGGCAAGAGGTCACTACCAGCAGCAATAAAGCCAGGATACCCAATTTTTCCATGTTGCTGCTGATCGAAGAGCTGCATGCGATCGATGTTTTTTCTTCGGGTGATTTTATACCATCTTTCCTCACCGCCTACAAACAAAGAGCGCAACGGATCTTGTTACGTATCTGTCTACCAATGCATTCCTAAAATATATTTATAAAGCGTCAGGAGGCTCGCACCTAAAAAAAGACGCAAGATCCTTTCAGTGACTTCTTCGATAGCGATGAGTGCGAGAAATCATGTCGCCGAATCAATGCTTCTACTCACTCGTTCATGAAATATGTACGGATCCTCTTATGCCTAACGGTATGCTACAGGATACTTTATTAGTCGCGAATTGCATATGCTTGGAGCGTAGTTAGACAGCAGAATACTGTTCTAGCGCCGCCGGTGACACGAGGAGGGGAAGAGAAGCGGACAAACTTGAGGAAACGAAAAACTCTCCTACCGCCGTCTGCATTTCTCGGTAAGGTCACCTTTGTACTGTTCCCGGCAGCTCGCTTTTTAGTTTACGGCCTTACAATTCGACGACGCTGCGCGCTCGTACTGATGTGGCCTTTTCAACAGCCTACAAGGTTCATCTGCGCATTCCGAGAAAGCAGAGTTGTTTCTTCAGAAAAAGCAAGCTTTCGTTCGGCAAAATTTGTAGATAATTTTTATGCTGACATTACCACGCGCCTCAGCTATATCAAGCCATGTTTGAAAAATACTCCGCTGAATAATTGCTACAGGCATCATTCATTACGCTGATAAATATTTCTTGTAATTAGAGTATCTTTGTGTGCTGTTCAAATGAACTGTTAAATAAACTGAAAAAAGTTACCTTTGTTAGCTAGTGTGTTTCGGGCAAAAGTTCCAGTGCGAAATTGTTGAGATCCTCAAAAAACGTCTAATTTATCAGTTTTTATTTTCATGTGCGCTCTACGACCACAGCGGTGGGCAAGTGGTTGAGCATCCGCCTCGCATGCGGGAGGTGCGGGCTTCAAACCTCAGTGCTGCCGGGTACCTACCGGTGATGCAATGGGTACAAGCTTTCCCTTGGTCTGGTGCTCGGCATATTTAGGGTGCAATGCTTGGGAAATGGGTCTTTGACCCCACCGTGAGAATTCCAACTTACCTTGTGCTATGGTGCTCTTTAGCCATTGATGCCCTTGCGCCATAAAAATCCATCATCATCATCATCATGTGCGCTATAGCTAAGTTTTTCGGCGTTGAAAACAAAGCCCACGAAATATGACAAAAATCCCATGTGACTTTGCGCTTACGCACCCTCAGCCTACTTAAATGCTATTGTAGGGACAGAATCGTGGTTAGAGGGAGACATTGATAAGATCTGTGTATTTTTTGACACTTTTACTGCCTATGGAAAAGACATCAGTTCTCACGGCGACGGTGTGTTCATTTTGTATACAGGAGTATTTTGTCGCACCGGCTCATCCATATAATATGAAGTCGCCTTAGAGGCAGTGTTCTGCCAGCTAATGCGGGCTAATAACAAAGTGTTCAGGGTATGAAGTTTTTACCCACCACTGGACTTTCCCGTCAACGAATTGTGACAGCTTATACAAGCACTTGTCCTCTTTTGACTGGCACCAATAGCTGATATCATCAGCACTACAGATGACTGAAGTTAAGAAATTAAAAACTTCATCAATTTTTCTCGCGCTTCACGAAACTGTGTTCGAACCAACAAGCGGAGAGAATATCTTAGATTTAATGCTGACAGAACAACCTGGACAAGTTTTCTCAAATCTTGTGCCTAGTATAAGCGATCATAGCCCTCTTGTGTGCGATATGAACACTGACCATGTAGCAAAGATAAACGTTGCAAATAGGCGAATTTACAACTTTGGAAAGCCTAAGACGTCTGTGGTTAACGGAGCGTGAAATGTCTACTTAACAGTTTTTGAGACTCAACCCGAGACCAGAAGTGTAGCTCAGCTGTGGAGGAAAATAACAGCAGACAAAAGAAGACACACACAGGAAAATTGGAAGACGACAGGAAAGAGGCTGGACTGTCAACTGTTTATTTACCAGAACGGGGCTGAAATATATAGAGGGCCTAAGCTAAATGCTCATCGCACAATCACCATCCGACTCACCGATTCGTTGTGGAATAAATAAAAATTACCAAAACCACGTTCACCTTCCATCTTTTGTGAGTACCTCACACTTATAGTTGCCTAACCTCAGTGCAGAAAATCATGTCAATAACCGGCAATCATTGCAAAAGCATAGTCAAAAACAATAGAATGACAAAAACAAAAATGAATACTTTCTTTTTTGCTAGACCGTTAAAGCATGACGCAAAGAGCTCTCTGATGAACGCTCTGTCGTTGAGCGCTTGCTTGCCCGCCGGATTCCCCGAAGCTTGCTGCATGCACGGTGCAAGGCGCGTGCTAAGGCTTATTAACGAGGCACGCTACTCCTAACCAGTGATTATGGTCAACATCGTGTCAGCAGCTGCACTTTCTTTCCTCTGATCTTCGCGGCGCTGGCGCGAGCTGCGAGCAGCAAACTCAAGTATCAGGCATGATGTCAAATCACAGGGCGAAATTGTGAAGAAAGTCTGCAATGTTAAGGTACTAGAACAAGAAGCAGGAATCAAGGTATCATTTCAATTTCGTTTTCGCTTTCAAGTTTTTTATGAGGTGAATAGCACATGGATATATATCTACTGAGGCTACAGACAAAACGTACGAATACGCAAGCGTAAATGAAATACTCTGTTAAGCTAAAAGTCACGCGCATGATCATTTCGTCGTGAGAGCCGCTTCGCAGTAAGGCCCTTGCCGTTCAGTTCTAGAACACTTTAAACGCGGCCGTTTTTCGAGAGTCGGCGTCCAAGAAACAGCACCGGTGGCCGACAACAGCCGCGAGGGCCGTCAGTGGACTTCAGATTGCAAAAAAAATTGAAGGAGACCGTTAAGGTCCGCCGTAAGGGTATGGCGCGGTAGCTGTATTGGGTTAATGTCCATATATGGAGAATGGGTCATTCTCTACTTTACATTCGTAGATCCCTGGGAGTCGCCATAACACTTTTGGTGCAGAGGTACTGCTGCGCTGCGGTTAAGCGATGCGCCACTACCCTGTGGTAAAGGGTGCTCCCACCGTTGAGGCTTGTTGCCAGGCTGCTCTTGTCGAGCAACGTTTCGACACTAGTCATTCATTTAACTGCCATCTGCCACGGAGGTCATTTCGCTCACTATACGGTGTGCAGGTTGCGATGATGCCAGGAGGTTACATGACCTAGGTGGCCCATCTGCATCATAGGTTGCCTGCAGGAATTTTTTGCTCATTTTCAATAAGGCCGACACTGAAGACGACGCCGGATTTCCTGCGACACGAGCTCCTCAGCACTATCACGTTAAAACGACCGTCGCGACATAAAGAAGCGCCCTGCTTAACTGCTCGACGGCTGCGTCGAATGCAATCCAGCCGCGCCGGCCGCCGGCGTTGGCGGCGCTGAACGCTGCGCACCCGTGGCGCCGCCTGGCCTTTGCAGGTAGAACGACGACCATATAACTGTAGTGGGTGAAAGAGGCGCGCGAGGGCGCTGCGCCACCTTGGGCAGTTCGTTTCCCGCTCCATCCCCGGCCGAAAAAGAAGGGTGCATTCTGCATGAGAAATCCGAAAGCAGTCTAAAACCTTTTGTAACAGGCGCGGGACCAGTGACAAAACCGAGCCCCATCCTCTGCTCTTGCCCATCTTATCATCACTCTGCCAGGAAACATCCAACCCCCCCCCCCCCTCCAGCCCCCTTTACGCCAGGCTTCTACTGAAGCAAACGCTACGCACCACGTTGTTTATGTGACAGCTCCGGGAAGGGCTATCGCCGTCTATATTGCCACATTTCGTTTGGTGACCCGCACCAGCACGAGTCCCAATTTAAGCTAATAACTAAACTAGGTCCGTATTACGAGATTGTGTCATAATAAAAGCGTCTTAATCTGCCCCAGCTGCTACACCTGATTGGTCGAAACGCCGGAAGCGGATGTGGTGGTTCGGATGCAGCGAAAAGAGTCGAAGACATCGCACGGTGACGTCAGACACATAGCGTGAGCCCCTCTAGCCATAGAGCTACTACTATAGAGCTACTACTACCAACACTACAGCGAAAGCGGCGGCAGCACTCCCATGTAAACCCTCTCCACTTTTTTATAACCGTGGACGACAGCCATCTTGTTACTCCGCTCAAGGTTCCCTGCATGGTCCAGGCGACCTAGACCAGGTTTAACAGCAGTTTGCAGCGTGTTAACCTGGCAACCTCACACCTTCCCCCAGCATGGCCGCACGCTTCGAAGTGCGCGTCAAAAAGTTGTACGAGGAATGGTGCTGCGGCTTGCTTACGTACCGTGTTGAATTCCTTTCTAGTTAATGCGCAAAATGTTCCGGATGGTGCGCGCACAAAGATACTTCCGGGTGGTGGCGAATCTTGTGCCGCTGATTACGTATGATTTGTATTTGTGTGAGCCGAGATCAACGAGGATTGTTGGCGAGGTTCAGCAAGGTTTGTTTTGATGTACGGGGTATTATAAAACATGCATGTCCCGTGCCTTTTGACGTAACCTGGAGTCCCTTTAGTAAAGTGTGCACCATCGCCACCTCCTGTCTTCTCCGGCGGTCAGATCTCGTTGGTGTTTCATACAGGAGACGAGGCAGAAGGGAGACGGCACTCGCGCGGAGTGCAGCGCATGCCTTCTGTACCGCTGCCTGTTAAGATGCGAATTCTGTTTGAATACAACGGATGATCTGTAACAGACTCCGTTCCGAAAGGTTTAATCTGCTTGCAACGAAGCACCAAAGCGTACATACATGGAAGAGCTTTATGCAAGAGACATGTGGGATAAGTCGCACTCGGAGCGCACTAACAGAGTATTGTGCAAGGTGATGATAGTAAAGAGAAACGTTGGAATGCGGTTTGCTTGCATACAGCTTTGGAAATATTATAAATTCAGGCCATATTCTGTAAAACAAATAATTGACAATCACTGTATCTGCACAATTACAAGCATGTGAGATTATTATACAACCTGCCACTGCAAAGTTACAGCTGGTTTCATAGTTCACACTCATTTAACTTGAGCAGTTATGTTCGTGAATGCCTGCTTTTTATTTCTGGCATAAATTCACTGATGTTATTGTTGTACACAATAGACAAATAAAAGTATCATAGCTTGTAAATAATGTCTTTGCACATCTTTTCACACACTCAAAGAATGCACATGAAAAAAAAATAGAAACAGTACCAAGACCTCTGCTCTCATTTGTTGAACACCTAATAGGGCAGTCTTGATGCAGTACTAAGGGGAACTTGGAAAAAAAGACATGTTCAACCTAGTATCAATACAGTGATTTTGCATGAACAATGTTCGAATAAGGGTTCGATGTCGCTCTTCATCATACTTGTTATCTATAGCAGAACTGTGCATCTGGTGCAAATCCCTTCAGAAATAGCATCCCTCATAGTCCGTGCCACTCTGGGACGTTAAACCCCACAAAACCAAAAAATAGAACCTTCAGAAATGCACATGAGCATCTGTGTAAAAGCTGAAATGTGCAACTGCTTTGCATTTAGATTTCCTTAATGCGAATAAATGTTTGAGTACATGATGAACACTTCAGTGATCTTAGCTTCGGAAACATTTTCTGCACTGAACATTGCACTGGTGAAGAGTTGTTGCATTACACATATAAGGTGTGTTTTAAGGAACTTCAACAAAAGGATTCTTATTTCTTTTACTGCAATCAACAGACATATTTACCTTGCGTGTCATGCATCATTGCCATTTATCTGACATAAGGCACGGCACGAGATCTTTGCAAGGCAATGGAACGCAGTCCTGAATTTTACACTGCGATACCACTTTATAAACATGCACATTGGCCAGGTTCATTCCTACAATGCACTGGTGAAGCTACCCCACTACGGTCACTGTAGCAACAGTTGTTGAACGCCAACTTTTGATAATGTAAAATCAGGAGTATTTAAGAGAATATGAAATGCGGCTAGTTGGAACAGCTGGTACTCTGTATTTTGTAATACATTTTCGGCGTGTGTAAGACCTCCAGGTATCAAAATTATTGAAGAATCCTCTTCTGCAGCGTGCTGCATAACTCAAGTGCGACTTTGGCTTGTAAAAATTTCTTATTATTAGTTTATTCCTGTTTCCTTCATTCCTTGCTTTGCACTAAATAATTGTCACTAAGTTGCGGTGCAGACAAAGGGAGATAATCGAGGGGCTGATTATGACATATACACTGACTGTTCATTAACTTTGGATTCCTTCATGTATATGTCGTTAAGTTGATTAGTGCAATTGGAAATGGCTGTTAATGATGCTGAAACAAGATTTGCTTTGTAAGCAGTGCTCTAATATATGCCCCTCTTGCCTTCTCTGTTATCCTTCTAGCCTCCTCTCTCAGTCTGAGTGTCACATATTTCTTCAAAACGAACTTGATCACTCCAATTACATGTGCTGGGCTCTGTTTGTAATGTTCTACTTCCTTCAAGCCCTGCTCATGCCGTTGGCAGAACTGCTGGAAGGACTGTATGGCGCAGCGGTCAACGTTTTTGTGCCCTTGCTCATCACTGCAGCGGAAAATCTTTAAAAAAAAAACACGCGACAGTGCCGTTTATCAATTTTTCAGAGAAGAACAGTACTCGCACAAGAAGCACGATGGCGGCATTCTGCTGAAACTCTGTGCACGAGCGAGACAAAGCGGTAGATCGCGACGCGCGGAGCCACAGCGCGCTGCGTGCTTACGGCATCTACTGAGCAACTGACAGGCGAGCGTGTGTAAGCCGACGGTTCTGTTCTCTGTATTATCTTGTTTGTTATCTGTGTTCTTATGCTTTTGAGCGAAGGCGGGCTTACTCGCTTGGCCGACTGCTATGGTAGTTTCGGGTGTCACTCTGAACGCTGCCGACGGGTCCAGAGTCCAGATTCTTGTGTGCGATCGACCGCCGTGCGCGCAAGAGATAGGATAGACAACGTGCGCACGGGAAACGACTTGCGTCTGCAGCGCTTTCCCGGCACCGAATCAGACATCCAAAACCAGCAGAGAAGGCAACGTTCGTGCGAAAAACAGCGAACCGAGCGGCGGGAGTGAATGTGTCCAAAGTGCGAAGAGTGGCTAGAACGCACGGTCGAAAAAGAGGGAGACCGCTCTCAGTGTAGTATGCTCGGGAGTGCCTTGAGCAGACACATGGGGCGGAGAGGTGTGTAATGCAGAGCGTATTGGGCATATCAAACTGCCGTATCTTAATTCTGTCCTGCAATCTACGCTGTAAGTAGTAATGAACTAGCATACGTCGATAACTTACAGCTGCTACAGCAGACGAAACGAAAACGAAACTTTCCCAAGTTTTCTTGTACAGGTCTGCATATTCGAAATTTTGAAACAACAAAAATATTTTGGCGTAATGTTCAAACCTCTTCTTGGATGTTTAAAGTTTTAGAGGTCTATTTTTAATGTGTTTTGTGTAGCTGTATTGAAAATAATCGCTTAATTTTCAGTAGCGCAAACAACTAATCAGTACAGGCAACTACAGGAGTAGCAAGATGGCGCTGCTCAAGTGTATGACAACCTCCTCACCGCGCTTTACCCCCCTGCCTCTAGCAGCAGATGCTGAAGGACAGCCAACATGGCGGCCCCATCTGAAGCGGAGCCTCTCGCTGCGAAGTGAACTCGTCGGTGTTACTGCGTTTTTTCGGCACGTGAACTGGCTATAAAAAGGGTACGGGACTTTAGCTTCGTCTTATCCTGCCTATAATAAATTGAATGGATGATAAATTTGACCTGTTTTTTATTTCGCTGGACGATTCGGTAGTTTCTGTGCCAAACGAGCACCGGTTTGTTGTAGAAATTGTTCTCTTCATTCAAACCGGATGGCGCTACTATCACCGGAGTTATTTCGTCTGCGTATGTTGATTGATGTAACATAAAGCATAACGACAAGCAAAATACCTGCGTTTACTGCGCGCAAACGTGCATTTCCTATTATAGAACTCTCTATTAGCCTTTGAAGCATCCTGAACCATGATCGTGTGTAATGTCTGCCAGAATGAAACCGCTCATGTGCACGGATGGTCAGTCGCGAGCAATGCGGTTCTACGCCGACGCGTTTGACATGCCAGAGGTGGTTTTTCGGCGTCCCTTACGGTTCTCGATAACCCTGGTGGATTGGCTCTGCCTTTAGTTCGCGATTTAGCTTGCAAGTTAGTTTTCAGGCGTCAGTGCGGGCATGCCCGCGCTTCGTACCATGGCGAACCTCCAAAAAGTTCGTCTGCGAAGTCTCCCAACGCATCTATGAAGAGAAACACAGCAAGAAGATTTTGTTAGCTCATCCATTTTATTTATTTGCGCCAGAAAAATTAGAAACCTGTTAGCGGCACCTCGCCGTTCTTGCAGTACCTGCATAAAAGGAATAAAAAATGAAAATTACCGTCTGCACAACCATTCGAAAACAGCTCCAAATTACGTTCAGCGATGTTGCAGTCGGCAATTCTTCACGGCGTCTTGGTTCAACACGGCACGGAGAGCGCATTGTGCAGCGAGTGAGCGCATGCCACAAATTTTCCTATCCGTTCCCTTTTACCCTCAAGATAAATGTAAAACGCCGTGTTGTGCGAACAAGCTATAGCTACCTTTTATTTACCATATGCAATCGACGGATGTAGTGGCCGCCATCTCACTCAAAAGGCATGCGTATTGTGTACAAAATTTTCTCCTTTAAGTACACCTGCGGCCTTCAGAGTCAGAAAAGAGTATCTAAACTATTGTTTCTATTTGTCGAAGTCAATTGGGCAAATAAAGCTGCTTTCATATTACCCCTTTAGAGTGGAATCCGATGGGCAACTAAACTTCTGGTTGAATGTTTTTTCTCTCGCATCGACCGCGTTCCATTTGTCGGAAAAAAGCAAAAGCCCCGCTGGACGTTTCCCTGCGCAACCGCAACGCGGTGACATCCTGCCGCCGCTCAACGTCGCAACCGAACCGAGATCCGCTTCCGTCGTTTTGACCAATCAGGTGCGGCCGCTGCGGCAGATTATGACGCTTTTTGTTATGACACAAACGCTGAATATGGCGCCTGGTTCTTCTTGTTTCCGAGTTTTGTGCCTCAATTTCTCTCAACTCTATGTGGACCCGATTGAACGTTGAAAGCATGATGAAGTCCAAATTTCGGGGACGTCAGATACCTGAGTTTAAACAGAATAGGTCGCTCTGAAGCTAGCTGGGCAACATCGTGACCACATATGACACGTGATGTTGGTACGGTTACAAGAGCTTGATACAGTCTTTGTAAATAAATCAGTACTCGTATAACGAGAGCTGCGAAATGCAAACGCGCCGTTTTATTCAGTAAAGTCCAGCGTAACATCTTGATGCGTAAACCACTGCCTGGTATTGGTCTGATACCTTTAAAACCACCCACTTTAGTGGCACAATAGACAAGCGTTCAATCAGGCACACTAAATGCTTGGTCGCAATAATTTGTTTCATCTTCCGTCTACGGAAGAGAAGTGGGAGGCGTCTTAATTTAGCGGAAAACCAGGTTCCATTTCCATGCAGCGTGCACACATAGCAAAAGTGTGCGCACGAAAGCTGCCAACCACAGCGTGAGGCAACAAAAAGAGCACAGAAGTATTCAGTCACAAAGGAAACCTATACAGCTTTCGCGTCGAGGTTTGGGAGAAACTAAGTGCGAAGGTTTGCGCAGGCAGGATTTGTCCGGAAACCAACAGCGGTTTTCCAAAAGGCTCATCGGTCTATTTCATTGGCAACCATGTTCCAGTGTTGCATTTTCCGCCATTCATATATATTCGCGATATCTGGAAGTCGTGGGTTCGGATATCACCGGCGGCATGGTTGTTTTTTTCTGCTGCATTATAATGAATTTCCTTTAAGCGACAGATTAATTGAAGTATTATTCTCCCATTGCTCAGCCCTACACATAAAAAAATAGAAACGTTCCCATAAGCACCTTGGTTTCGGTGACTGTTGGCTTCTTTCACACACACGCACGCACGCACGCACACACACACACACACACAACACACACACACACACACACTCACACATACACACACACACACACACACACACACTCACACATACACACACACACACACACACGCACGCACACACACACACACACACACAAACACGCACACACACACGCACACACACGCACGCACACACACGCACACACGGTTCCGAGTTTGAGTCCATTAAAGAAATGCGTTTAACACTGAAATCATTTCTGCAGCACCCGTTCCAAATAGTCTCCCTTGCAGTATGTACTGTTGTGCCTGGACAACCAGCCCGGATTCCGAATCTACAAGATGCAGATTTTATCCTGCGAACGCCCTCGGACAAGCCCGGTGCTGCGCCGCAAAGCAACAGCGGCCTAGCGCTCCCTTGAAAGGCTAAGATGCTGTGCCGCCAGGCAGCATCGTCTTATGGAGAAGCATCGGCGAGCGACATGTCCAAACGTGCAGCAAATTGCTAGACAGCCAGGCACCGGTTCCCCTTTCCGCCTGGAAGTCACCGCGCACGGCAAACTTGAAGCGGGTGGCCAGCGCGGTCGCTGGTTGGACCTCTCGGACGGCCGTCAAGTGCTGGCTTTGTACGGTTTGAGTGACAACCGTTTCTCGCGGCTTTATAAGCCCCAACGCTACCGCCTGGAGAGCACCTCCGATCCACCGAGCCCGACCTACAGAGATACCAACCAGCGTGAGCCGAGTGCCGTTCACGAGGGGAGTGAGATGTGTGACGCGTTGGAGCCTCGCCGGACGTCGCCGTGCGAGAACAGTCGCGTTTGCTGTTAGCTCTCGGCCCCCGAGCCGATTTTGTCGTCTATAATGAGCTTTACATAGTGTATAAAATCCATTTTGTTATTCTCACCGACGCCTGACTCGGAGTCTTCGCTGCCGACTAGAGGGGTGGGAACGCTCTGTCACAAAACTGGTGGTGAGCGCAACGGGACCACCTCAAAGTCACAACAGTGGATAGCAGCTACGGGATTGACCGGCATCAGCTACCTCGGCGCGGTGAGTGCCTGATGTTTACCTCAAGTGCCATACGTTCTGTGACAGAGGTTATAGTAGCTTAGGGAAGAATTTGTTGTAGCATTGTGTTTACCTTGTGTGTTGCAAGCCTAGTTAGAGTGCTTTTAAAACCAGGGGATTCCGAGGGGGTAAATAGGGCAGTGTGTGAAATACTTGCGGATGTCTTACTAGCAGCGATATAGTAGCGTACGGCAAGTATGTTCAAAAAGGGTAAACAGCAAGAGGACAGTGTGAACGATGGGGAAGTGCAATCTGAAAGAATTTTTCCAAATTTGTGAGGAGCCATCTTCCCGGTAACGCTGGCATTGAATTAGGCTCAACAAAATGGAAAGAATGCGATCCTTGAGGTCATGAGGACTGTGGACGTAACGGTTGAGGAAGCCGAGGAGGAATGGGCTGATGTCAAAGAGAAGGAACGTCGCGAGGAGGAAAAGACAGATAAGGAACGTTGCGAGGAGTAAGAGAAAGAGAAGGAACGTCGGGAGCACGCGATTAAAATGAAAGAGTTGGAGACCTGAAATAGCTCGCCGGCGACAAGTCTTGCTTCTAACTGTCCAAGAATACGCGATAAACTTCCGCCCTTTGTCGTCGGAGAGGATATGGCCAAATACCTCGTGAAATTTGAGCACGTGTGCTAACAGAATAGCACTTAGCGATCCCTCTGGGCACAGAATCTGTTAGCCTTGCTACCCGGGGAGGAATCGGACCGCCTTATCGAAAGAGGTGTTTGAGAGCTACAGTGACGTGAAGGAAGCGCTACTGCGGAAGTACAAATTGACGCCCGAAACTTTCTGGCAGAGGTTTCGGTATGCAAAAAAAGGCAGGGAGCCGAATGTTGACTTCGCGTTTCGTCTAAAAACCGACGTGGTGGAATGGCTGAAAGGCGAAGAGGTTTACGACGACCGCGATAAAATCGTCGAATGCAGCGCGTTAAAACAGTTCTACCGTTGCATTGATGAAGATCTCAGGCTCTGGCTGCAAGATAGGTTAAAGGAGTTTAAGCTAAACAAGGCAGCAGAGTTAGCGGAAGAGTATTTCACCCGCCGCAGCTTGCACAGCAGGGCAGTGCGCGTAGAAAAAGCAGATAGAAAAGGTTGTTTTTCTACGAAGCCCGAAGAATGGAAGCAAATCACGCGTCGCGAGTTTCGGAAAGACGAATTCCTTACCAAAGAAACTGTAAGGGAAGGACAAAATGCATCTCAGAAGGCTAACGATAGTCCCAGGCAGCGAAACGATGCGACGCGTTCTTTGGAAAAAACGGAAGCCGTTACCCTGCTACAATTGCCAAAAGCAAGGGCACATCGCGGTCAACTGCCAAGAGAAAATTGCTTTTACAACAATACGGGAAACAAACAAAAACATGCGAGAATTGGAGTCATATATGCAGGAAATTAAGATAAACGGCAAAAGGTAACTTGAGTGGCGAGCAGGCATGAGAGATGCACAGATCGGAGGCTGACCTGGGCGAGCGTGGCCTGGAAGTGACTGGGAGTGACACGTGCAGTGCTAGCCGCGATGTAGACACGACGCCGCAGTTAGGCGATGCGGTCTCCACACTCGCTCCGGTTTCCTCTAGCTGGCAGGAGCTGGCTGCAGTTGAAAGGGAAACGCTGATTCGCGAGCAAAGGAAGTCTGTTCAATAGCCGATCTGGTGAAGAGCACCAAACTGGTAGTGGAAAAAAAGAGGGTTTCATTTTACGAGGGATCTCACTTAATGTACCGCCGCTACACGGATATGCAGGGTCGCAAGGATGAGCAGCTTCTGATTCCCCGAAAATATCGCCCTCAGTTACTGGAACTCGCGCACGAAAATGCGTAGGCTGGGCACCTTGGCTTAAAAAGTTCGAGGCTAGAATGGCTCAGGAGTTTTACTGGCCGTATTGTTGGAAGGATGTCGAACAATTCGTGCGCTCTTGCGACGCCTGCCACAGAGTCGGCAAATCTACTGACAAGTGGAACGCACCGATGAAGTTGGTGCCAGTCATAACTGAACCTTTTCGGCGACTGGTACTCGATATTGTAGGTCCTCTGCCAGAATCAACGAACTGTTGTAGGTATGTTCTGATCGCCCTGTGTGTCGCGACCAAGTTCCCAGAGGCGGTACCTCTTAAGGAGCTAAATTCCTCCCAGGTCGTGAACGCTCTGCTCTGAATGTTCGCACGCGTCGGGTTCCCTTCCGAGATTCAGTGCGACAGTGGCAGCGTCTTCACCAGCCGTCTAACTGCTACTTTTTTGGAAAGATATGGCATTAAAGTGGCGCACAGTTCCACCCTTCACCCGCAATCTAACCCAGTAGAGCGGATGCACTCGGTGCTGAAGCGGATATTGAGAGCCCTGTGCTTTGAGCGTCACTGTGTCTGGGAGGCCTGCATTCCCGCCGCTATGTTCGCCTTGAGATCTGCTCCCCATGAGAGCACAGGCTTTAGCCCCGCGTAGCTTGTATATGGCCGGAGCCTAAGAACTCCGCTGCGCATGCTGCGAGTGTCTTGGGAAGGCAGTGATGACGACACAAGTGTAGTCTCCTACGTCCTCGACCTCCTTCAGAGGCTCGGGAAAGCAAGGGATATCGTAGAGAACCACATGAAGGCGGCGCAAACCTTGTCAAAGTAATACTACGAAAAGTCAGCAAAAAAAGCACCTTCGAAGTAGATTGTCAAGTGATGTTGCTGTGACCGTCGAAGAAAAACAAGCTCGAGGCTCATTGGGAGGGGCCCGCAAAGGTTGTATCGAAGTTTTCTTATACCAACTACGAAATTAAATTAGGGAGACGGCCCAACAAAATTTACTACAGCAACTTGATGAAACCCTGTATTCAGCGCCATGCGATTGTAAGCATGACGGTAAATGCTGCCGATGAGGAAGGGGCAGAATTCCTAACGACGGCTGATATGAAGGAATGTAGTTTAGAGCTAATGCTGTAACAGCTGACGTTGGACGCCCGTCTAAGCGCTGCACAAAAGGTGGATTTAAAGGAAATCGTTTCAGAGTTTAAGGCGGTTTTTCGAACCGTCCCGGAAGGACCACGGTCCTAGAGCCACGACATCGAGTTAACATCTGAGCAACTGATCCGCAGTAAACCGTATCGTTGTTCACCCGTGCAGAAAAAAAAATCATGGCTGAGGAGATTCCGCGCATGCGTGGCTTGGGGGTTATAGTCCAAAATGATAGCGACTACACATCGCCCCTGATACTAGTCCAGGTTCAAGGAAAAGATCCGAGGCCGTGCGTCGATTACCGTCGTCTGAACGCGATAACCCGAGATCAGACATCCGATACCGAACCTGGAAGAAAGGGTAGAGACGGTGTCTAAGTCAAGTTATATATCTACACTGGACCTCGTGCGAGGCTATTGGCAAGTGCCCCTTACGGAACGGGCTAGCCACTGCGCCGCCTTCGTTTCCCCGTTTGGAACGTTCCGCCCCCTCATGTTGAGCTTCGGCCTCAGAAACGCGCCGTATTGTTTCTCTAACCAGGCCCATCAATGACAAATACCTGCCCACTGCACCCACTGAACAACACGCGCCGTACGGCGGCCTACCCAACGCGAAGCTCGATCGTGACATCGACGTCGAGGAGGTCCGCGCGGCCCTGCACGACCTCAACAGCCGGTCGGCAGCTGGCCCGGACCTCGTCACGAACAAGGCGCTCAAGAACCTCGACGACGGCTTGATTGACAAACCTCGCAAAATACTTCAACAAGTGCTGGAGAGCGGCCGCGCTACCAAAGCAGTGGAAGACAGCCAAGACTATCCTGATACCCAAGCCGGGGAAGCCACCGGACACGGACAACCTCCGGCCAATCTCGCTCACGTCCTGCGTGGGCAAGGTGCTGGAGCACGTCCTGCTCAACAGGTGGCAAGACTACCTGGAACGAGAAGGGCTGTACCCGCGGCCACGGTGATCGGCTTCCGACAGCACCTAAGCACGCAGGACGCGATGCTGCAGCTAAAATACCAAATCATAGACGATGGCGGCAGCGCCCGCGACAAAAAGGCAATCCTGGGGCTCGGCCTAAAGAGCGCCTTCGATAATGTGAAACATTAGGCGATTCTGTCCCAAGTCTCTAAGCTCAACATGGGCGAAAGATCCTACAACTACATCAAAGACTTCCTTACGGACAGGACCGCCGAGCTACGAGCAGGCGACCTACAAACGCAAGAGAAGAAGCTCGGAAGCACCGGCACGCCGCAGGAATCGGTCATTTCGCCGATGCTGTTCAACCTGGTAATGATCGGAATGGCCGAGAAACTCGCGGACATCGAAGACGTCAGGCACACCATCTACGCGGACGATATCACACTGTGGGTGACCGGCGGCAGCGACGCCCACATCGAGGGCGCGCTGCAAGCCTCCGTCGACGCGATAGAAGACCAGCTGGAAGGCACCGGACTGAGATGTTCGCCGAGCAAATCGGAGCTCCTCATACTCCCACCTACCAACAATGGCAGAGGCAAGACCAGACAACGCGAATGCGAAAAAATCAGAATCGTAACCAAATTTGGCAACATTATCCCCGAGGTCAGTAATAATAATAATAATTGGTTTTTGTGGGAAAGGAAATGGCGCAGTATCTGTCTCATATATCGTTGGACACCTGAACCGCGCCGTAAGGAAAGGGATAAAGGCGGGAGTGAAAGAAGAAAGGAAGAAGAGGTGCCGTAGTGGAGGGCTCCGGAATAATTTCGACCACCTGGGGATCTTTAACGTGCACTGACATCGCACAGCACACGGGCGCCTTAGCGTTTTTCCTCCATAAAAACGCAGCCGCCGCGGTCGGGTTATCAAAATCAGGATCCTAGGCATGGTCATCGAAAAGCATGGAAGAAACGGCGACACCATCGCCCGTCTCACGGCAAAAGCGGCCAACGCTATGCGACTCCTCAAAAGAATCACTTCCCGGAAGGCTGGCATGAGAGAGGAGAGCCCATTCAGGCTCGTCCAATCTTTCATCATCAGCCACGTCGCGTACGTTGCTGCCTACTACAGATGGCTGCAACACGAACGCAACAAAATCAATGTAATCATCCGAAGAGCGTAAAAGACGGCACTGAACCTGTTCGAGTTCACGAGCACGACCCGCCTCTTACAACTCGGGATGCACAACACGCTCGAAGAAATAGCCGAAGCGCAACGGACCTCTCAACTTAAGCGGCTGTCCACGACCAAAGCCGGGAGGAAGATACTGAGGGCCTGGGAATAGGACACTCGAACGAGGCGGAGATGCAGCTCCCCGTCCCCTAAGAGGTCCGACGCCAGACCAGAATCGACCCCATACCCAAGAACATGAACCCCGAGTTTAACAAGGGAAGAAGAGCGGCGAGGGCCAAGGCTCTCATCGACCTGCACGCCAACGACGAGCACGCGCGGTACGTGGACGCGGCCGAATACCAACGGAACGCCTTCGCAGCGGTCGTCATAGAGGCGTCGACCGGCGCCACGAGGATGGCAGCGGGCGTGAGAAGCGCCGGAGCGGAACAAGCGGAGGAGGTGGCCATCGCCCTGGTCATCTCCGACGCAGACTGCTACACGGTGCTGAGTGACTCGAGACAGGCGGTGCGAAACTTCGCCAAAGGCCAAGTCTGCAGGGAGGCCGAGCGCGTACTACGAGCGACCAAACTGCAAGACAGAAGAGCAAGAATCAAATGGTTTCCGGCGCACGCGGGCGACGCGTCGGAACGCAGTGAGAACCACAATGAGACGGCACACGCACCGGCGCGAGCGCTAACCAACTGCGCCCCGCCAACACACCGTCCGACGTGGTTCGGAGCCAAGGACCGCATGACGGACTACAGCGAAATCACGAAGGCCTGACTCGCAGGACTCTCCCACCCCCGCACCCGAGGATGAGTCGAGCGGAGGCGGTACTACTGAGACAGCTCCAGACCGGATCGCTACCGAGCCCGGGACTGATGCATCGCATGCACCCCGAGATCTACCCGACCGATACGTGTAGAGTCTGCCGGAGGGAGACGGCAGATCACACGTACATCTTGTGGGACTGCATCAAAAATCCAAAGGAAGCAAGATTAAGAACCATCCTGCCGCGGCTGGAGGCAGCCCCGAAGAGCAACGACCAAGACCAACAGCTATGGGCCGTCCAGCAGGTCCTCGTGGCGCCCGAAAGGCAGGGACTCAGTGAGCCGGCAACGGCGAGCGGAGACCCGCGCCGAGTAACGGCAACCTCGTAGACGACGTAGGCCCTCGTCGGGGCGCGCGAGCGCCCAACGGCAGGCACAAATAAAGTTTGCTCCAATCCAATCCAATCTAGCCTGATGGACAGAGCGCTTCATGGTTTCGGCGAGTTCGCATTGCCATACCTCGATGATGTTGCCATATTTTCGGACACTTGGAAATCACATCTGGAGCAGTTGCGAGTGATGTTGAGCAGGTTGAAAGAGGCAGGCCTTACTGTGAAACCAGCTAAATGTCACCTAGGTTGCTGTGAAGTGACAAATTTGGGCCATGCGGAGGGCGCGGTTAAAGCATGGGGGATTCCAGGAATAAGTGCTCTTTGTATGTACTCTTTGCTTTTCATTTTTTTTCTCAGCGGTAGAAGGATGAGGGCAAACCAGGTTTTGATTCTTTTGCCTGAATGTATTTTGCACTTTTCGTGGAACTTTCACTGCGAAGATGTAGCTTTTGAAATCGTGTCCCTGTAATTTAATATGACCAGTGTATGGCGCAGTTCCTTGTAGCGGTAACGATTTCTTTTGTGAAATATACTCTCACCCACGCGATTATCCTGTTATGTTTTGTTCTTTTCCTGGCATCGCTTATGTTGAAGTTCGATGTAAATTGGGTTGCAGCATGCAGTTGCTGTGCATAAGTTTAGATGCACTGCTCATAGTGAGAGCGTCCGCTGAAGCGCGGAAGTATAGCGAAGTAACTCATGGGCGATAGGGCGCAGTCTCTTTCATGGAAGCCTTGTGTATACTATGGGTTACTCATGTGAGCTTTGTTATGGGCTCCGTGCGCTGCAGTTTGACGCGCGCGAGTGGCGCCACCTGGTTAAGAGCGGTGGCGAAAGGCGGACGCAGCCAACGCAGCTCTCTGGTTCAGTTTGCAGTGAGCGAGGCGAGCGGTGAGGTGCTTCGTCCGAAGGCGAAAACAAACTTGGATAATTATGGGTGCTCTACCTACTGCTTTGTTTACCCAATGTCATAACAGCTATAAAAACACTGCAGTCAGGGTACCGAATATATTTAAACGCTTTTCTTGGACATCGTGCATGCTAGCTCATGCACAGGGGGTATGCTGGAATTGAGTGCACTGTGGAATTAAATTCATGAGAGTGAACTGGGAAAGGGTTTACATTGGCTGGGGTGTTTCGAGTGTGACATCATTGGCAGGAGCTGCTTTATATCTTTATGTTGAGCGAAGGAATGCGTTCAGTCATTCACAGGAAATGGTCTACGGTGAAGTTCTTGGAGCTGGCATCTGAAGTTTAAGTCTTCGTTTGTTATGCTCATCTGTGGTTCAGCGTGTCAATTTTGCTTCTAGTTTTTTTTTCGTGCGTGTGTGTATGCAGTGGGAGCGACGTCGAACTTCTGAGAGTGCTTATGTCGTTTTTCTCATTGTTTCACCTAAGCTTTTGTGTATTTATTTGCATCATTTTATTCCTTCAGTGGTTTAAAATTTTGTATCTTTATTTGTTGCATTTATGAGATCTCAAATCCTGTTCTAGACGAATAAAAAGAAAAATAGAGAGTGGTTCAAATTTCTCTCTCTCTCTCTCTATATATATATATATATATATATATATATATATATATATATATATATATATATATATATATATATATATATATATATATATATATATATATATATATATTTCTTGGATTTCACAACATCACAAAACCCTTAATTTCGGGAATTAATCTTTTGATTTTAATTCGGTTTATCGTCCCAATGCAACGAAGACTATAAGGGGCGCCATAGTAGGAGGTTCCAGATAATTGCAACCACCTGGAGTTCTTTAACGTGCACTGACATCGCGCACTACGCGGGCCTCTAGAATTTTGCCTTCACCGAAATGCGACCGCCGCAACCAGGATCGAACACAAGTCATTTGGGTCAGCAGCTGAGCACCATAACCGCTGAGCCACAGCGGCGGCCTTTCTATAGTTAAGTATTTACCAAAAGAGCAATACGACCAAAATAATTCATGTAATTGGTTCCTTCATGAAATTCCTGAAATGAAAGTCCCGTAGAAGATACTTAGCAAGAAACCCATCATCTTTTTGCATGCTTGGAGCTATGCTTCTCTGAGAGGAATACACAAAGTAAAGAAGTGTCGATCCTGCAGGATGTAGAGCACTATCATCTGATATATCTGTGTAGTGAGTTTGCGTTTTTCGCATTTCTAGCCGACCATTCACATAGTCGATGTCACAGTGGGTGTAAATTACATAGCTGATTTCATTATTTGGGTCAGAGCCTTGTTTCTCAAACTGTAAAGGTACTTAATTAGTCTCAATAAGCTCAACTGCGTTGCCAGATAATGCAGTGCCGTCGGGACTGCAACACAATCATGGTTGCTCGGAATCGGTGATCAGCCCAACCTGAAAGCAATTGAAACGAAATGCAGCAGTGGTGGTGTCAAAGCTTTCAATGCGTTGAAATCCGCAGAGAAGGCGTTGACTTAGAATGGCATCGCGGTCAGTGCTCGTCTGCTATGCGGCCGGGCTGGCGCGAACGCATCGGGCATGGAGGAAGGCGCAGGGCCACCACGGCCAGTCTCGAGGGGGCCCGCGCTCTCCCTTCGAGAGACCGGCCGTGACTGAGCGTCCGGTTAACGCGGCGAATGCCACGAGGCGGCGCTGGCGATGTGGTCGCTGCTGGCGCCACCATACCAGCGCACGGAGCCCATAGGGTTTTGCAAGTGAACTTACTTGCCGTATTTTTAGGTGCTATTATCCGCAGACACTGAAACGTGGCGAAGCCTCTGTTGGGCACTGTAGCTTAGGTAACCGGCGTAAACCCCCCGATATGCAACCTTTTCACCTGCATTAAGTATTGTAGGTAGTATGTTGCTGCATCGGCACTGTTTTGCGGTGCAAGTTTGGCGCATTTAAAAAAACTGTCGTGGTGTCTGCTGCTACGCAAAACGGAAAGGAAGAACGCGTGGGAAAGGAAGAACGACGGAATAGCTTGGGGCAAAATTGAATGACCTCTTTTGCTTACTCAGTAGGGTATTCTCGGTCCAAGTTATTTCAAGGGGACCATTCTTGCCAAGGGGACCATTATTGCTGATTATACTGATTCCTGATATTTTAATGTGTTGTTAATAATAATAATAATAATTGGTTTTGGGGGGAAAGGAAATGGAGCAGTATCTGTCTCATATATGGTTGGACACCTGAACCGCGCCGTAAGGGAAGGGTAAACGAGGGAGCGAAAGAGGTTGTTAATATGGAAAATCATTATTTGAACCTTGTGTACCAGAAAGTTCACCTACCTCTTGTTGCAGCGGGAGCAAAAGGAGGATGCAGCAATTTAGTTATGTTGATTTGAATTATGGCCTTGTCTGGTGTTTGACGGGAGACAGGAGGCACTTGCTCGTGTTGGGTGTTGCGTTTTGCCGGCCAGTTTTGCAATCTGCAGAACGACCAGCCACGACCAGTGGAGAGAAGCAAGGGCATCGAAACGACCCGAGCGAAGTTGGTTGAATTGCCTTGGCGACAACGCTGTGAACAGAGACCCTGGCCCGGCGAGTGGGACCTGGGCACGTGAAGTTACCTGGCGTCCGGACACTCTACGTGAACTTGGAAGAGCCTGATGAAGGTGCGCGCCTGGCATCCGAGCCACGTGGAATCAGCTCGTCTTCCCGGCGCCTTATCTGATGGCGGGGACGCTGTTGTACCCGGACAACCAGTTCGGATTCCGAATCTACAAGATGCCGCAGAGTTTATCCTGCAAATGCCCTTGGACAAGCCCGGTTCTGCGCCGCAAGGCAACAGCGCCATAACACTCCTTGGACAAGCTAAGATGCTGCGCCGCTATAGATGGAGAAGCATCGGCGAGCGACATGTCCAAACGTGCAGGAAATTGCAAGACAGCCAGGCGCCGGTTCCCTTTTCCCTCTGGAAGTCACCACGCGCGGCAAACTTGAAGCGGGTGGCCAGCGCGGTCGCTGGTTGGACCTCTCGGACGGCCGTCAAGTGCTGGCTTTGTATTGGACCGTTTGAGTGACAACCGTTTCTCGGGGCTTTATAAGCCCCAACGCTGCCGCCTGGAGAGCACCTCCGATCCACCGAGCCCGACCTACAGAGAGACCGACCCACCGTGAGCCGAGTGCCGCTCACGAGGGGAGTGAGATGTGTGACGCGCTGAAGGCTCGCCGGACGTCGCCGTGTGGGAACAGCCGCGTTTGCTGTTAGCTCTCTGCCCCCGAGCCGATCTTGTCCTGTATAATGAGCTGTGCATAGTGTATAAAATCCATTTTGTTATTCTCACCGACGCCTGACTCGGAGTCTTCGCTACCGACTTGAGAACTGGAAACGCTCTGTCACAAAACTGGTGGCGAGCGCAACAGGACCACCTCAAAGTTACAACAATACACAGCTTCCAACGATTCTTGAGGTCTTGGAAACAGTGGGAAAGCGCTTTTTTTGGCAGTGCTGTCAGCTCCTTTGTCGTGGCGTCTTGAATGGCTTCTACGCTCCACATCCAGCGACCTTTTAGGGCTCTCCTCACACGAGGAAACAGGAAAAAATCGCATGGGGAGAGGTCAGGCGAGTATGGCGGATGGGGAAGTACAGTAATGCTGTGATTTGCGAGAAATATTGTCACGCTGAGAGCAGCGTGCCGCCTTGCATTATCGTCGAGAAGGTTCCATTGTCCAGATGCCCATAAGTCAGGCCGACGGCGTCGCAGCGCATCACGCATGTGTTGGAGCACGCGGATATAAAACTCCTGATTGACCGTCTGACCTTTTGGGACGAACTCATGGTGTATGACACCTCTGGCATCGAAAAAAACTATCAGCATCGTCTTTGTTTTGGTCTTCGGTCGCCGCACCTTTCTCGACGCCGAAGAGCCTGTGGACCGCCATTCGGCGCTCTGCTTCTTTGTTTGAGGATCGTATTGAAAATGACATGTCTCGTCTTCACCAATGATGCTGTCGACGAATACAGCATCCTTCTCTGCCTCGGAGAGCAAATCAGCGCTCACTGATGCCCGTGTGTCCTTCTGGTCCTGTGAGAGGGAGTGCGGCACAAGTCTGGCATTCAGGTTTCGTTTCCCCAAGTTGTCACGCAAAATTTGGTATCATGTTGTCTTACTAATGTCGAGAGCATCTGATAGCATGCGGACTGTAATGGTGCGGTCTTGATGTACGATTTCCCTGATCCGAGACACGTTGTTTTCATTTCGTGAGGTTGAAGGGCGTCCCTGCATTGTGTCGTCTTCCACCGATGTTTTCCACGAAACGAACCTCTTGTGCCGCTCGATAACTCGCGCCCGCGATAATGTCTCGTTGCCGTAGCGTCACGGAGGAGCTCATGCATGTGTGTGGCTGTCTTGCCGTGTCTGCAGGTGCCACCAAATCGTCAACAGTTCCGGCACCAGACACTACAACCAAGAACCCGTGCTGAGCACCAAACCGCCCGACACCCGCTGTACAGGGCGATACGTCGCCGGTTGCCACACCGACCAGCCCCAGATCACGGAGGGTTCCCATGCCAACACCAACAGAACTAACACTGGGGTAACAAGCTTCCGTAACCCTGCAGAACTTCCGGGACGATGTCGTCCTGCCAAAAGAAAGATATGACATCAGACGACGCTGTGGCTCAGCCCAACGGCTGAAGCTGAAGCAAAACTGACAGGCCGACCAGGCTCACGCACCCACCATTTCTACTTCTGCTAATGCCACACGCTCTAGGAATTTTTAAATTTAGAAAAATTATTGATACGCTAATCATCCACAAGGTCCACATAAAATCTCTTCAAATATATCTTAAATCAGAAACTGTACTGAAGGGACTTTTCGTATCCCTATCACCATCCGTGAGTAACCTTTCCAAATCCCATCGAAAAGCATTCAGCAAAGAACTACTTAAGGCTTCTTTAAACCTCCTCAAAATAACAATTGAACACTTTGAACAGACGTTAGCACAAATAACACTCGAGGAAAGGCGGGCGCGTCACAACAGGGTACTGTAGGCATCCGAGACAAGTGAGCTTGAGGTCTTTCAGTTGAGAAAACTTAAGTAAATTTGTACGAAGAAATTTAAAAATTCTATCGTGATAACATTGTTGTTGAGGCAGGTATGGAGCGCACAGTGTTAGTACAACTAGCAACCCACATATCTCCACCTGACAATAACAACGAAACGGTAAACGAAGATACAACCACTTTAGACCGAACACCTGCAGAGCCACACCTTCCGGAGATTATAGTAAACCTATCAAGCTCACAACTCACCCCCCCCCCCCGATGAAAAGTACCTTTTATCACACAGCCTAAAAGTCTGCCCAAATAATGGCCAGTACAATGAATACCTATTACTCAAGGATGTGGATGACTTTTCTCGGACTACGGGAATATTTTTTTGACAAACCAAACCAAAATAATGCTTGGTGCCCGAAACCTCAGGAACAGTGGACACCTAAAACTGGCAGAGATAAATATCTGGACTTATATATTAAAGCGGTTCAAATGGACATAGTTCGGGCCTTCGGGACACGAAAATCTAACCCACCCAACCTCACGAAAAAACAACGTGACGCCTGAGACTCACTCAGGAAACGAACCGACATCGTCATTGAGCCCGCCGACAAGGGTGGAGGTATAGTTATTTTGGGCAAAGATGGTCATATTCAAGAGGGCAACCGTCAACTCAACGACTCAAAATTCTATAAGAAACTATCATCAGACCCGACCTCTGAGCATCAGAAGATCATAGCAAAAATTCTCAACAAACTAATCGATGAAGGTGAATTACCATGGCGAAGAAGTAAGGCACTGACGCCAAAAAATGCCTTCGCGGCGCGATTTTACATGCTTCCGACCTATTGCTTCTGCCTATTGCGCCCTATTGCTTCTGGTTTCGGCACACTGAAAGAACCGATCTCACATTACATTGATTCTCTCATCAAACATATACCTCCGTAACATCCAACTTACATACGAGGTACTAACCATTTCCTTAGAGAATTATCTGATTTCACCTTCTCTCATGGCGCTTTCCTAGTTACCCTGGACGTGATGTCACTTTACACCAACATCCCACATGAAGACGGAATCCAGGCCATGGTCGGAGCATATAAAGAAGACTATGCTAGACTCTCCCAATCCAAATGCCATCAAGACGCTTGCAAATTTGGTCCTTAAACTTAACACTTTCTAATTCAACAACTCATATTATCTTCAAACGAGTGGTGTGGCTATGCAAACAAAAATGGCCCCAAATTACGCCAACATATTTATGAACAAAATTGAATCAGACTTTCTTTCTTCATATCCAACCAAACCGGCTTTTTACAAACGTTTTCTTGATGGCATATTCATTATTTGGACAAAAACAAGGAAAGAACTAATTCAGTTTATCACCTCATTCAGCAACTTACATCCAAATATCTCTATCACACAAACCTACTCAACTATTAGAATTAACTTTCTTGATGTCTTGGTTCGTGTTGAAAGGGGTGCGTTAATCACTGGCGTTTATAAAAACCCACAGACAACAGTATCTTCATTTCAACAGTTGCCACCCACGCTATTGCAAAGCTTCAATTCCATACTCACAGGCTATCCGATTCAAACGCATTTGCTCTGGATCAGAATATTTTCAAAAAAAAACTAACCTCACGCGCGAAGTTCTAAAGAAACAGCGCTACCCGTCCACTATCATCAACGATGCCATTAAAATGGCGGAAGTTACTTTATCGTAATCCCATCCCTGAGGGATCCCCGACAACACCGCATCGCTCTAATCTTGTACTGGCGTTCACAGACAACCTCCTGAATAATAACAAAATGCTTAAAAACACTTCAATATCGTAGAACAAAGTGAGCGACTCTCCAAAACTTTTCCACTGGCCCCCCAGGTAACATACAGAAGGCCAAAAATTTACAAAACCACCTTGTGCACTCAAGTCTCAACGGTTAATAAACCAAGACTGGTGGGTTGCACACCGTGCGGAAAGAATAGATGCCAAGTTTGCAAACACATGCAGACCACAGCACTTGCTAAAAGTACCCTTTCAGATTTCAAACACGTCATCCCAGAAGATTTAAATTGCGATTGCATTAGTGTTGTTTACATGCTCGAGTGTGGCAAATGTCAAATGCAATACATTGGCCATAAAGACAATTACTTCCGATTAAGATTTAATAACCACTGCTCACACATTCAATCTCTCCCTGGCCTCCCACTTTCGAGACACCTCCGCGAAAAAGGACAACAGTTTGATAAACTTAAAGTAACGATATTGCAGAGTAGCTTTAAAAACACTAGAGAGCTCGAACAACGCGAATCATACTTTATTTTCAGGTTTAACACTGTGCAGAAGGCCAGCAGTGAAAACCACGGAACCCTACCATCTCTTTCGATTGCATAGACAAGCGAAAATTCCAACCCTAATAGACAAAGCACCACCACTGACTGAGTCGTCTGAGGTCATAGCCGTTTTGCATGTCAGTTTAGGCTAGTTATTTCTATCTGGCGTTCAACTATTTCTTTGTTCCCGCGAAGATATGCTTTCCCGATGTCTCCTGCTTAAGGATGCTACAACAGTGGCATATTTGTGTGTGTAACCTGTGTATTCGTGTCTAATGTTTTTTTCTTTCTCTTAGCCATTGCGGTGCCGTTTTTTCTGTGCATAATTTCTTTTTTGCATTCCTGTAAACAAGCCTTTCCATGTGGTCCGCGTATGGGAACTTCATCTGGTTTTAGCGGCTCACTTGTTACCTTGTGGAGCCACTTTGGGCAGTCGCAACCTGTGCTTCCTCGTTGGGCCGTCTTTCGGAGTCGCACGGGGCCACACATACTCGTCCACAGGGGTACAAACGCCAACAATTGGTGGACACTTCTCTTCTTTTGTTAAGCTCACATCAGGTTTTTTCTTTCTTGGTTTTCCTCTCTCTCTTTTTCTTCTCGAAGTAGCCGCTTGCCCGCCCAGCCCGGCCTTCCCCTCTCTCCTCTCGTGTCTGTGTGTGTGTGCACAGTGCAGTGAGTTCATGCTTCCCTATCATGGCGCAGTTGTCCCTGCTGTGTTCCGCTCTCCTCCCTCTTTTTTCCTTTACTTTTATTTATTTCTCTTCTTTCCTGAGCCCTCTGCATGCCAAGTCCCATGCTATAAGAAGACGCGTCCATGCACTGTATGATCATTCTTGAAAAAGATCGGTCCTCCGATCAAAACTTCGAGTAATATAAAAATGCTTTCTTAAACGAAGAGTATATTTCTCTCTCTCTCTCTCTCTCTCTATATATATATATATATATATATATATATATATATATATATATATATATATATATATATATGAAGATAAACGTATTTGCTTGCTAGAGGCAAAATGCTTTCTTAAACGAAGAGTATATTTCTCTCTCTCTCTCTCTCTCTATATATATATATATATATATATATATATATATATATATATATATATATATATATATATATATATATATATATATATATATATATATATATATATATATATATATATATATATATATATATATATGAAGATAAACGTATTTGCTTGCTAGAGGCAAAATGCAAAGTTGAGAAACGCGTCATTCAGCCATAGATTTTTTTGAGGCGATGTTTATTGCCTCAGGGCATAAAAACTATGAAGTGAGAGATGAGTAAGATGCTTGAATAAATGAAAAAAGGTGGGCTGATTTGATGAAATCAAGAAGTGAACGATGATATGGACCCTGTGTCCAGGCAATATAGGAATCCGGATTGTCCGGTGCGAGTCCTACTGCCGCCAGGTGCCGAATTCTCGCCGGTTTCAGCGCCGGGCAGTCCCACAACAGGTGATGGATATCCGCCACACAGTCTCTGTTCTTGCAGACTGGACTCCCGGGGCGGGGATATAAATCTTTGAAATGCGGCCACTTGCGTATCAAAGCTGGAGTTAGGGCAACCCCGACCCGTATCATCCGAAGCGCAACCTCCTCTGCACGGGTAAGAGCGCGGGGGAGGGTTACCGCACACGGAGTGATTAGAGCACGTATGCGGCGCCTTTGGTGTTCCTTTCTTGTTAAAAGGAGGGTGGTGTCATCCAGAGTGAGGCTCGAGGCAAAGACGAGGTTGGGGTCGAAAGGCGGGTCGCAGAATCTGCGCGGCCTTGTGCGCTCAGAAGGTCAGGCGGGACCCACTCAATACGGATTTGCTGCGGGATGCGTGCCGCTAGACGATGGATGTCTTGGCAGATTTCTGGGGTGCGACTGACTCGTCGCAATAGGCGTGTGACGTGAAGGGCGTCGGTGCGAATGACAATGCGGGCCGTAGGTGGAATGGGAACGGCGGCCACAGAGCAAAGTGGCGCTTGAACCGCAAGCATCTCCGCACAGAAGGAGGAAGGAGGTTCCGAAACGTGAAACCCTGACGTTTTGTTCAGAGCAGGCTTGCAAGGACAGTAAACTGCCTTTGTTGTTTCGCAGGCCTCAATGCTTGCGTCAACGTACATGACGATGGAGCCATGCGGCAGATTAGCGTCTTGCTCTGTAATTCGGTCGCGAAACGACGATGCCGCGCGGGTAGATGATGGCCGACGTAGATCAGTTGGCTTGTTATCACTTAGCTGCACAAAACGCCAGAGAGGAAGAACTGGCTGGGGCGGCTGTAGAATGGAGTGCGATGAACCATATGCACTGAGTGCACACGTTTTGTGTGTGAGGTTTGAATTTAGGCGGCGAGCATCGCGTCATTGCTGCACCAGTTCATCTAGTGTATTCAGCTGCGCATGTTCTTGGAGCGCCACGATCGGGGTGATGCGGAGAAGGCAAGTGATGACCCTCATTGCCTCTCAATTAGCAGCTTCTAGACGATCCCATTGAGCCTTTGTCAAATGTTGGGATTGGGCTTCGTAAACGAGGCGTGGTTGCACACCCGCCCGCACCAACTGTCGTGCAACATGTGAGCGGGCTCCGCCTGTTTTAGGAGCAATGCGTCTAATCAAACCCAACGCCTGGGTTGCTTGCTTTTTAGCCCGAGAAAGCCAAGCAGTACCTGTTTCTGACTCGTGTATTGTCAAGCCCAAGTTTTTTACGGTCGAACTTTCTTGAATTGGAGTTCCGGATAGATGGAGACGAATTAGTGCTGCAGCCAGTTTACGGCGCCCCCAGCGGTTGGCGACTGACACGAACGTGGTTTTGCTTACTGAAAGCAGCAGACCAATTGAAGAAGCAAAAGTCGACGTAATATCTGTGGCTGTTTGTTGGCCTGCTGCTTGAGTCATCACGTCGTTGTAAGTGCTCCACACCTTTATGTCATCAGCATACAATAAGAACTTAATCTCAGAGACATCATGTAAGCGCCAAGAGAGGGGAGTGAAATCAATATTAAATAATGTCGGCGATAACACCGGTCCCTGGAGAACACCACGAAGAGGCACAAATGATCCGACAGCCTCACCACTGAGGCGGCCTTCAAAGTGTCGGCCTTCAATGAAGGATTTAACAAAATTGCGCACTCTAACGGGGAAATGCAGCATGTCAAGCGATTCCAGGATGGCAGCATGACTGATATTATCGTACGCTTTTTCAACATCCATGGCTACCACAGTACGTACATTATGTCTGCGAGTTGAGGCTAGAACTGCTGACGCCAAGACAGCCAGTCCATCTTCTGTACGTATGGACGTACGAAAGCCAATTTGGGCGGGATGGTAGAAACCATGGTGCTCAAGCCACCACGACAGTCGTGTGGCAAGAATTTTTTCGCTAAGCTTGCATAATGTTGGCGTAATTGATATAGGCCGCAAATTTCCGAGGCCTGTCGGCGCCTTCCCCGGCTTTGGTATGGGGATCACAATAGCCGATTTCCAGGTTTCTGGTACGACGCCTTCTATCCATACCTTGTTAATGGGGGCGAGGAGTTGAGGCAGTACAGCGGAACTTTGAAAATGGGCTTGCAATTCCCTCGGCGTCGGCTGTAGATGAGAGCTTATCGTCATATGCTGGAATAGCAGCCAAGGAGGCTCCTATGACCCTTGGAGGCAACGCATCATACTTGGAAAAACATTCCGCGCTTCTTCTCTGGCGAAATCATCCGGAGCTAAGTTAGCTGCGAAGCATGCTGTGGCCGTTACGTCAGGACGACGGGAACCATGTTCCATTGCACGAAACGTTCGCCAAAGAGCAGACTTCGATGACTTTGTCGAGAACTGCTCACACCACGCATTTCACTGCCGTCGCGAGAGATCGCGTTTATATCTGCGAGCCTTGGCACTAAGGTAATTCAGCCTTGTCCGTGCTTGCGCAGAAGTCGGGTCTCGGGAAGCTGCCATCTCCGCTTGTCGGCGAGCAGCCAACAAGTTAATCAGACCCACATCCGGCGCCGGGCGATTCACGTCCGTCCAGGTGATAGCAGTAGCCTTATTCAGCGCAGTTTGTATGCAGTCCACAAGTGGTGTAGATGATTGCAGGAAGAGATCTTCGACGGTGGTTCGAAACGTGTCCTAATTGACCACAGAACACCTACGGCGTAATCGGCGGGCCCTTGATGGATGTAGACTGATGATGATAGGATGGTGGTCACTACCCCAGCATTCTAGCTCCAGGTGCCACGATGGAGTCCCGGGTCCTGACCACCACGTAAGGTCCGGAGCATATGTTGGACTGGGAGCATGGCGCACAGTCCGCGTCGCTGAATCTGGATGGTTGAGTAAAACAAACAGCGCATCCGTGAATGCGTCCCGCACACGCCTACAACGGGGGCTTGAAGTGGGGTACCCCCAGTCCGGATGAGGGGCGTTAAAGTCACCACCGACTAAAACAGGCCACCCTGGGTGCTGTCGTCGTAGATTTAATAACCACCCCAGATTAATGCGGGAGGGAGCTCCACCGGCGGGCCTCTGACACGACCACAAAAGTTGCCTTGGAAATCTTCACAGCCACGGCGACTACCTCTTGATATGAGGTGCACCAGTTTTCTAGAGAGAGGCGAACTTGAGGAAAACGCGCATGAACGTACACCGCCGCCTTTCCCCGAGGGGCAACAGTGTGCACACGGCGGTCGTTCATTGAAGGAGACATGTATCCATTAAAGCCCGAAATGGATGGCAAGGCAATGGTCTCCTGCAATAGCAGGGCCCACACCTGGAGCTTGTTCATGCGAAGTGGAGACTTGAGCTCGCCCAGCTTTGTGGAGAGGCCTCTGCAGTTCCATTGGAGCACACCACAACAACGTGTACTCGCCATTTTCGATAGGCTTCCAAGCGTTGTAATAGAACTGATGTCAGTTTGGATGACCGGTTTACCATAAATCGGAGGAGGGATGTTGTTGAGTTATCCTGCACTGCTGCAGAAGACCTGGTAGAGTCTGAGAAAAACGCATGAGGGCTGGGCGTATTCGAAGGCGCTGCAGCATTGATTGGCGTGGAGTGGGATTCCGCTGGCTGTTTACGGCGAGCAAGCAGTTCACGGCTACCTCGGCTAAAAGGCGTGCAATTTGGTCGTCAACTGCTGCCATGTCCTCACGCAGAGGTTCCAGTATGCTGTGCTTTTGTATAGCTTGAAGGCGACGGTGATTCATGCGCACTTTATCACTGTACGACTGTTGGGCAGGGGCTGCAGGTGGATTGGGCTCAGAAAGCTCCGGCCAGTCGTCTCCATCCCACTGAAGAGCCGCAAACCTGTTGGATGTCTGTATCGGGGCTCTGTTTTCATTCGGAGGCACTTGCTTACGGATCCCACGCTGAACTTTCTCAGTTGCTTTCTGTTTTGTGGGGCAAGTTGGCGAGGTGATCTCGTGGTCGTCAGTCTTGCAAAGTCCGCATTTGTCCGCCTCGGTCGAACGGCCAGCAAGCTTACAGCGCACTACTCTGGCGCCATTTTTGGATAGCTTCGCGTACCTTACTGCGTACGTCATCGGCAAGCAGGTGATGGCGGGCGCTACTCTGGTGCTGCGGGCCACCGCCGCACAACCTGCCTTCACGCTGCCCCCATCCCCTCCTCCTCCTTCGCTTTCCTCCTCGCGCTTTTTTCGCTATGGCTGTCTTTCATCCTCCGCACTCGATTACCCTGGTGGCGAGGAATGCCAGTCGACCCGAAAACGGGCGCCTGAGAGCGGCGCTCTAAAATGGTTCCTTTTGTACGATACGACCGGCATCGGCATCTGCCCAAACAAGCGGAGTACCCGCAGTCTCCTTACCCCAGAAAACTGGTTGAAAATTACTAGAAAACTTAAATTTATGAACCGCCGCTAGTAAAGTAGTTGTTTACAGCCATCTAACCCCCACAAGCATTGTAATCGACGGACTCCGATTATTTGGATGGCCGTTCTAATAAACAGTCGAAGAAGAAGTACAGTCGTATACACAGTCGAACACACCTCGCATCAATCAATCACTACGCAGTTCAGCGGTTCACAAGTGTAAGTAATTGCTCCCTTATCTCCTCCATCATTTAAAGATGAATGCAGAGTCCTTCTGCGACAGAAAAAACAGTTCTGAGCAATATTCTTTAGGTGTACGATTCCTTTATTTGTCCTGCATTGAATCCTACTTTGGAGCAGCTCACTTGCGGTCAGAAAGGTTTCTCTGCACTCATTTCGCTGTTGCGGTGGCGTCTATCTGTGACACAGCAATAATTTTAGTTCCGAAACAGTGTGAAAGCTGTACACGGAGCCCAATCGCAATCGAGTACTCGAAGCGTGTCTGTTGCATGAGTGGAACAGTGCCTTACATCGAGTGCCTTCGGCAACAAGGCCGGCGAAGCGATGGCTCACGCTCTTATGTGCAGCACATAGAAGATGGTAGGATTCGCCGCTTTAGCGCAGTCCATACGCCGCTGCACATCAGGCTCCTGATCGTCCACTGTCTGGTCCTAACTCAAATACTTTCCATACAGATCGTCGGATAACAAAAAGCTTTGACTGTGTGGGGTGACGAGTCCGTTGTGACGATGCCGAGTGTTCGCCACAATCGCAGGCGCCCGCATATCGCCCGGAACCCCCGTTGGCAAAAGTCAACAAGCTGATATTGTACCGATATTGTACGGTGTCTCACGCTAGGAGCTTCTCGATTCCCCCGAGCGATTACTGTCAGCCCATTCCGCTGAGGCATACATTTAGGAAATGTGCTGTTATCCTACTGGAAGCGCGTAAGTGCTTGTCGTGAACACAGAAAAACAATGTCGGGTCAGGAGAACATTCTTGGTTCCAAATATAGCATATCACTCTTGGATATTCTATCTGATGTCCGTATCTTAACAGTTATGTTAGATTCCTATTCGAAAACTTTCGTTGCACTTATATCCCTAGGTTCTAGCAGTCCCAGTGAGAGATGTACTTTTTCATGGTGTAATGTGAAACGGCCTATACGGCGAGAATATTAACATAGGGCCTGTTAGTGAGTATACCAGCAGAGTAATTTTTAAATTAACTAAGGTCTACAGGCAAAAGAGCATTGAAACTGAGCAGTCCCAGGAACAGGTCAAGGATTGTATCTGATATATTAAGCAGTGCAGCGTCAGTTCATAGCATGCTCATTACTGCCTGAAAACGCAACAGAAATTCTGAAATTGCTTTCATTATTTTGCCGAAATATTCCCAACCATCTTTGCATCAGGTTTACCAAATATGAAAACTCTAGCGCGTTATAGAACACAGAAAAATTTTAATGATATTTAAAAGTTCAATAAGTGGCATTTTCATTTCATTTCATTTATTGATCCCTTAAAGGCCCGAAGGCATTACATAAGGGGGGGGGGGGGGCATATTGGTTTCCAACGGCGATGATGGGAACATGCATAACAATAAAAAGAACAAACATACAAACATACATAAAAGGGGTTGTAGTCATATCAGGGTTTTCCAGCAAGTGATACATCATTTAACAAAGATATGTCAAGCAATACTCGCTACAAAAGAGCGCAGAAGTGATCAAGATTTATGTGAGGTGAATTTTTATTTTCTCGCGGAATGTTTTGTGATCAGTGCATGCAGCGATGTCGTTAGGCAGTGAATTCCATAGTGCTATTGCGTTGGGGAAAAATGAGTTGTAAGCTGACGTGTGGCCACTGATGCGTGCTATCGGGTTACCGTGACTAAGCCGGGAGGACGTTCGTAGTGGGGCGGTTAATAGAGCGTGCCGTGATCTTGTGTTATGATAAAATGTATGAAGTAAGCATAGGCGGGAAACGACGCGGCGTGATTCCAGTGTTGAGAGACGGAGGGACTGCTTGAGGGCGGTGACACTGGCTTCTCTTGAGTAACATGAAGTGATGAACCGAGCTGCACGATTTTGAATTGATTCCAATTCGATGGTGAGATACGATTGCCATGGGTGCCAGATGGATGATGCATACTCTAATTTTGGCCGCACAAATGTTTCATACGCGAGTTGTTTTATGTTAGGGGATGCAGATTTCAGATTCCTTCTCAGGTAGCCAAGTGTGCGTGAAGTGTCGGAGCAAATGATGGTTCTAATGTGGGTGACCCAAGAAAGTGTTGATGTGAGATGTACACCTAGATATTTGTAAGATTTTGCAACGGTTATAGGGACTGATGAAATGCTGTAAGTGTGATTCGCCAAGGTGTGTTTGTGAGTGAAGGACAACGATTTGCACTTAGTAAGATTTAAAGGCATCTGCCACTTTTCACACCATGATGCAATAACGTCAAGGTCCAGTTGCAAAGTGAGGTTATCGGTTGGGTTACTTATTGCATTATAGATGACACAATCGTCCGCAAAGAGTCGCAATTTGCATTGAATATTAGAGGGCAGGTCGTTGATGTATATTAAGAAGAGTAATGGTGATAACCCGGCCCCTTGAGGGACACCAGATGTTACATCTGTTAAGGGTGACTGGATGTTATTGGCGGATGTGAACTGCGAGCGTCCTTTTAGAAAATGTTCGAGCCAGCATATCAGATTAGCAGGAATTCCCAGGAACGAAAGTTTCGCAAGCAGATGGTTGTGAGGTACGCGATAAAATGCCTTCGAGAAGTCTAAGAAGATTGCATCTATTTGGAGGTTATCGTCTATGGCCTTAAGGATGTCTTGGGTGAACTCTGCCAGCTGGGTTTCGCATGAATATGATTTCCTGAAGCCATGTTGATGAGGATAAAAGAAATTTATTGAATCAAGGTGAGACATTAAGCTTGATGATATAATGTGCTCTAGAAGTTTAGAAGATATGCTAGTAAGGGATATTGGACGATAGTTAGCTGGGCATGCGCGATCACCTGTTTTGAAAATGGGAACAATTTGGGCTATCTTCCAATCGTCAGGAATGTTTCCGGTGTCTAAAGATTGGGTAAATATTAGGTGTAGTATCTGGCTTGATAATGATAGAGTGTTTTTAAGTAGTTTACTGTTTATTTGGTCACATCCTGCAGATGATGACAGCTTGAGTGAACTGATTAATTTGGAGATTCCTTCGGGGCTAATTTGAATTTCCGGCATTTCTTTTTGGCTATTGGTTTGCAAAACGTTGGGTGTAGAATTTCTGACAGGCGAAAACACAGATGAGAAGTGGTCATTTAAAAGTTTTGCGCATTGATTAGTATCAGCTGGTTCGCCATCAGGTCCTACAAGATCGAACCGATTAGATTTATGTTTAGGGGAGAGGATACGCCAGAATTTGGTGGGATTTGTTTTGAGAATGGATAGCAAGTCAACAGAGAAAAATTTATCTTTCGCAGCACTCAATTCATTTAAATATTTACTCGCGCAGGCGTGGTATCTTTCCCATGCTTCTTGTTTTTGGCTTAGTTTAGCGGAACGATAAAGCCGTTTTTTCCTACTAAGAAGGTGCTTCAAGTTTTTGTTAAACCAAATATTGTTGGAATCCGATTTGACGACAATGGTTGGGATGTACTTATTTTTTAGTCGCAACATTGTTGACTTGTAACTTTCCCAGTTTTCGTGAACTGTGTTGGTTAGATAAGAACCTAGGAAGTCGGTGAAAAAGAATGAAAGTTCCTTATTTATGGAATCGAAATTACCTCGCTTATAGTCAGTGATTAATTTTTTCGTAGGTGATCGCCTGTTGGAATGTAATTACGTGCAAATGTGCAGAAACATGTGATCGCTGAGGCCCGGAAGCAGAGTTACACTGTGAATGTTGTCTGGGCAAGATGTCAGTAACAGGTCAAGAGTGTGAGTACCTCTTGTGGGGTGTGTGATGGTTTGATGCAGGTTGAAGTCTAGTGTTAAGTCAAGAAATTGTTTCGATTCTTTGGAAGGTGAATCACTAGATACAGAGAGGGAAGCCCAGTTTATATGTGGATAGTTAAAATCACCGAACAGAAAGATGTTCGAATTCAAATATGTGTTTTTAATCGTCGTTAATGTGTCATGAAGGGAGTCACAGAAGGATGAATCGCTGTCTGGTGGCCTGTAGCAAATGCCCAATATTTCTTTCAATCCGAAGTTGTGCACGCATACTCAGGTTAGTTCTAGTTCTAGTTCTAGTAACTTGTATCTTTCAGTTTGGGACCGCAGGCTAGGATGGTGTCTTTGGTTTTAAAGTGTGCTAATTTAACAATGATAGGACGTTTTTTTTTCAGCATTAAATTTACCTAAACGGTGGGCACGCTCGATGCTGGTGGGGTCTATCTCGATGTCAAGTTCATTCGAACAGAATGACAAGACTTGTGTTTCAGATTCTGCCCAGGATTCATTTTCAGTGTCTTCAAGGCCTAGGAAGAGCAAATTGTTTCGTCGCATTCGATTACTGGTATCAATACTTGCGGCCTTTAAGACTGCTATTTCATGTTTAAGTTCGCCTGTTTCGTTCAGGTTGGTGTGTATGCTCAGGTTCTGTTGGGATGTTTCCAGCGCAAGCACGCGGCTTGTTAGTGAGGATAATAACTTTTCATGGGTTATTTGGGTAGTACGTAGCTGTTTCAGCTCAGTACTGAAGGCTGCGTGTTGTTCCTCAAGGCACTGCAGAGCATCCAGGATAGCTTTATCATCCTTCTTGGGAGGGCCTGGGTTAAGTTCCACATCACCTGACAGCAAGAGCAATAATCGCGACAACATTCCAAGCGCCAGCATATCACAACTAAGACGCATAACACCACGCCAGTCGACAAAATTGGGGCACGACACCGCGACAAGGCAGCGGTTGCTACTTTGGTATTCTTTACAAGGTAAGTAACCAACCTGGAACAGGAGGATGGCCGTAAACATGGTGCAGCGAACGGTGTCGGGCCCCAAGTGGCTGGCGCAGCCACTTTGCTTAAGTAGTGCCCGATCCGGTCTTGTGACTGGTGACGTTGGCGATGCGGTACGTTGCCAGGCGAAGTGCTGTATTCGGGCTGGATTTGAGTTCGCGGCGACTGGAGGGGGTTCTAGCCAAGGCGGGTTCCACTTTTTAGCTCCACTCAGGGTGAAGGCGGTAGTTGAAGGCTGGTAATCCGAGGATGGGCACGCACTGGAAGGCAGCCAGCACGTCAGCATCTGGAACAGGAGGATGGCCGTAAACATGGTGCAGCGAACGGTGTCGGGCCCCAAGTGGCTGGCGCAGCCACTTTGCTTAAGTAGTGCCCGATCCGGTCTTGTGACTGGTGACGTTGGCGATGCGGTACGTTGCCAGGCGAAGTGCTGTATTCGGGCTGGATTTGAGTTCGCGGCGACTGGAGGGGGTTCTAGCCAAGGCGGGTTCCACTTTTTAGCTCCACTCAGGGGGAAGGCGGTAGTTGAAGGCTGGTAATCCGAGGATGGGCACGCACTGGAAGGCAGCCAGCACGTCAGCATCTGGAACAGGAGGATGGCCGTAAACATGGTGCAGCGAACGGTGTAAATTTCACGGTGCCAAAGGAGGCACTTTTATAAAACGAGCATATTAATTTTCGCTGCAATAAATGTGCTCGAAGATGCCTCCATGGACATCTCGGCAATCTTTCAGGGCCTACTCAAATTACAGACACTGTACTAAATCCGCACCCGCCAGAGTTTTATTCGATGGCACGCTACACTTTACTATAATCCACAAGTGGTATCTGCGTGTAGCCTGACTGCGCTGTTGTCTTTAAGTTCCTGTCTTCATCTCAGTTTCCATGCATTTTTGTGTGCCAGTTGTTGCTCAATCGCTCAGCCCTGTTGAATTACCTGCGATTGTGATCAGTTTGTGGCGCGTGAACACGAGAGGTCAACTCGAGCCTTCGTTCGTTCAGACCGATCATAGCTTGCTTCATTGCCAGAATGTTTTGCGAAAACTGGTCTTCCCGCCGGACAGAGCGCGATGCTTACGCAAGTTCCAAAGTGTTTTTATACGTTTTTGAGAGGTGTTGAAACACGCGGCGGCTAAACCCACTAACATATAAGGAAGAAAAACCTACAGACACGGACAAATATTTACATTTTTCCTATGTGCTACCGGTTTTCGCGCGGCAGTTATGTCTCAAGATAGTTACACACTTGCGCAAAAGCTCGCTCTGCTGTCTTTATGCAGATTTTGCATTTCATATTCTCTCATTACATTTGCTTTTCTGTGCTGGGCGCCTATAAGAACACCATAACGCTCGGTGTACCGAAACTTGCGTCTCTTCAGCTCTTTCTTCGTGTTTTCTGTGCGCTAGTCGGTATTTAATGGCTTCATTTTGCACGTTCAGACTACCCTAAATGGTGGGAAAATGAGGGTAGAGCTTTAGAGCAAGCAATAAAACAATTAGATTTACTTCAGCTTCACCAGACTATCACAACGTAGTTTTTTGTCCCGAATGCAGCCTGATGCAAAAATAGTTTTCTTCATTACCCGAAGTGCAAGAGTTTGTCAACTTTGCGCAAGATAAGACCAATAACCATTCGTAATAACCAAACCCTTGCGTGAGGCTGACTGAGCCGCAAAGTTTTGAAAAATGCTGCGTGCAGGACTTCGTGCCTTTTTGACCGCTTTCTGGTTCCCCAAGCCTCCCCTCTCAATTGTTTTTCTCCTACTTGAAGTGAGAGAAACTGGTCAACATTCAACTCGTATATAGCGGAGCAGAGGCAGATCATAACACACAAATATCAAGATAATATAATGACTCATTTAAAAGTTATTGGGTGCTAGGACACATAATATCGTGTTTTTCCCCATGTCGCTTTTGTCACTCTCCCGTATGTTTATCTTTTGGCATATGAATTAAATGTTACTTAACTTTGACCACTGGCGAGGGGCAAGTTAGTGTTGCGACATATGCTACAGGAACGCTGAGGTAAATCAGGCAGCTCCTGTCGCTTGCTGTAGAGAAATCGTACGCATCGCAAAGCCCCACTCCGACTCTGGTTATTGCAGTCGAGCCGTTGAGAGAGTACAGGTTTAACACTCTATACGTGGAACACTGATAGCAGCCCAGAGGGCAATACCTGAGTTCGGCTCTGCAAGAGATCTGAGTCGAAGGCCTACTTGGGACTTAATACTCTTATTTCTTTAGGCCTTAATGTCCGAAGGCAAAGGAAACGGTTGAAACCCCCCCGGATCTTTTCCGACCCTCGACTGTAAGGTCACAATTCCCCATGTGAGCGCAAAGCGCAGCTCTCCTTTGGTAGCAACGCATTCGCTCGTACTTGAATATTTAGAAACAGAGTATGCCCGCCTTCTTAAAATTTTCACGGATGGTTCTGTGGACAAGGTCAAACAAGCTACCGCAGAGGCTTTTTACATTCCTTCTTTAGACTGTAAGTGGTCTGTACGCTTTACAGCTGTCGTATCCTCCTTAACGGCCGAAAGTGTTGCTATTGACCGGCTTTACAGAAGTTAGGGTCTTGTCCGGCTCAACCTGTTCTCATACTACCTGATTCAAAATCTGCCCTCCAGAGGTTAGAGCGCGGATTCCCTACTGATGCCTTGTCTATAAGCTCTATACGCTTGGTGCAGAATCTGCACAGCCGAGGCTTTAACCTATATTTCCAATGGGTGCCCTGTCACATAGGAGTCAGAGGCAATGAGGTGGCAGGCAGTCTCACCCATAAAGCTCTGTCAAGGAATCCACCAAAAAATGTCTCAAGATGAAAAAAGTCTCTACAGGAAAATGGTGCTCGATCATTTCAGTACCCTATGGAGTGCACCCCACAAGCTATTTGTGACCAATGGACTGAGAAGATCCCAGGCGACTCTATTACATCGAATTCGCACGGCCTCTGCTCGCACTCCTGCCTGGATGCATAAGACGGGCATGGCATCGTCTCCGCTATGTTCTTTATGTCGTGTGTGCGGAGATATCGAACATTATATTATGTACCGTCCAGAGTACAACGCGGAATGGTATGTGATGTTGGCTTCCTTCAAGAAGACAGGGTTCTTTCACAGTACAGTTCAGGACATTGTCTACACGAGTGGAAATCAGACGTGCAGAACAGAGGCTGCAGGCTTTCTTTTAACATTTCTGCAGGACACTGGTCTTGTTTCTAAGTGGTGACAGCAGGAACGGACTATGGTCTACTGTGATTGAATGTGTGCGTGGATGGTGCCTTCTGGAGTGGACTATGTTATTTTGTGAGTGGATGCGTGCATGGGTTGTGGCACTGCAGTGGACTGTGTTTCTACTGTCTCTGAACATGTGCATAGATGGTGACTTCTGGAGTGGACTGTGATGCGGACTGTGTGGAGTGAATGAGTGCATAGATGGTGACTGCGGGAGGGAAATATGTGTTACTATAAGTGACTGTGCGCATAGTGGGGTACATCCGACGGGTTTTAGGACATTATTAACAAAGAAGCGGCGCTACGGTGGAGCAATTGCCAGGAGAATAAGCAAGTCTAATCCCACCTGTAGCATTCAACTCCTCAACTCAACTCCGCTGATGCAAGAGAATCTATTTTAATCCAGTCGCCAGACATATCTCGTTCAGTTTATCTCTCCAGAAGATTGTTGTTGTTTTTTTACCAGAGGAAGATGTTCTTTCACTATAAACTTATGAGCACTACCCCTTGTGAATACTTGATCACAGAGTTTTGATTCTTTGTAGCGGAATGCCGGCGCTAGAGTGCAGCCTACCTGTTTGCTGTGTATGCATATTAATAGTGACTGAGTAGACCTCTTGGCGCGCAGGACTTCTCTGGTGGTTCCCACCTTTCCAGCCGACAGCCTTCTTATAAATTTCACTTGCCACTGACCATGGTCAAAACAAATGACGTTTTGGGAGCGCTTCGGCTCCCTTGTTCACAATGAGGCAACCGGCTGGACGTCTCCGGTTTTTGTAACGCTAAGAAACGTTTTTAGTGGTTTGGCATAGATGGAATGCAGGTAGCCAGCATTCTTGTTAAGTCTGTTAGGCGTTTCTTATTTTTTTTTACCACAGGGCTTCATGTACGCAGACACTGTGTGAGATACGCCGAAATGTCTATATCCTTACAGCTGGTAGAGACAGAATTTCATGATAAGGATAATACAAATAAAAATGCACTGGGATATTAGGTTCGGTTTGGTTTAAGGGGGTTTAACGTCCCAAAGCGACTCAGGCTATGAGAGACGCTGTAGTGAAAGGCCCCGGAAATTTCGACCACCTGGGGTTCTTTAACGTGCACTGACAATGCACACTACACGGGCCTCTAGAATTTCGCCTCCATCAAAATTCGACCGCCGCGGCCGCCGCGGCAGCACTGGGATATTAAGGCGCCGACAGTGTGAGAGTTCATCCGCCATGGAAACTTTGGGAAGTATACGTGTCGTAATAAAGTCTAATGCCCGTATTACTACCCATACAAAAATGTCCTATGGCCGGCTATAGGATTTTGGCCCAAATAGCTATAAACCTTTCCTATTTCTATAAATAGCTGTATATATAGGCTGATATATTTTTCTATAGAGAGCTTAAGACAGCTGCATGGTTCCAAAGCTATAGCTTTAGTGGCATAGATTTTTCAATACCTGGCAATAAGCACCTAATAATAATAATTGATTTTTTGGGGGGAAAGGAAATGGCGCAGTATCTGTCTCATATATCGTTGGACACCTGAACCGCGCCGTAAGGGAAGGGATAAAGGAGGGAGTGAAAGAAGATAGGAAGAATGAGGTCCCGTAGTGGAGGGCTCCGAAATAATTTCGACCACCTGGGGATCTTTAACGTGCACTGACATCGCACAGCACACGAGCGCCTTAGCGTTTTTCCTCCATAAAAACGCAGCCGCCGCGGTCGGGTTCGAATCAATAAGCACCTCTGTGGGTGCTTATAGACGTTCATAAAAGGCCATAGACGGGCATGGCTTTTTCCACAGACGCCAATAGGACGTTTTTGTATGGGTATGCCTACTCAGCTTTTTTTTTTCAATTTATCCCCACGACATCCACGTTTACCGAAAACTAATTTTTCAGCATGCGCATACTACACTTTATTGCTTTCAAGATTGCAATGAAATCTCTGCCTTGTGCCACGTTCCGCTACAGAAAGCTACGGAAGGCGACATAGTGTTTACGAGTGCACTAACAATACTATGGAAGCACTGTCACTATGCTTCGTGTATATTTCATGCACTTGTAGCCCAAAACAACTTTTCACTAATAAGAACTACATAGGAGCACTGCTTCTCTATGCTACTGAACCACTGTGTTGCCTTTTAAATCCGCCGGTTCTGATTACCCTCAGATTCTGCAAAGGAATCGATGTCTCACAAAAATCTAGTGGTTCTACTTCTCTTTGAAGGCTTAGAAAACTGGAAACGCATCAAGACACGCAAGTTACCAGAACAGAGCGAACCTGCTCAGAGAAAAACTGGCTGAATGACGGGTGACAAAGTTGATGACACTTATATACTTCTCTTTTTAAGGATGTCTTTTTAGTCTGAAAAAAAAAATTTGAGGGGACACTTAAGGTCCGCCCTGAGGGTATGGCGCAATAGATTTAGTGGGTTAACCCCCACATATGCGGAATTGCTCATTCTACTCTTTACATTATCGATCCCTGGGAGTCTTCATACCACTCCTGGCGCATTGGTGCAGTGATAAGCGATGGCCCTGCGATAGCATGTCATGTCATCGATGGGGCATGTGCAACACAGGCTACTCCTCATGGGCAGCTTATATCGACCAATCATTAATTTAACTGCCACCTGCCACTGTGGTTAGCTTGCTTACTATCCGGTGCACAGATTGTTAAGACGCCACGAGGTCACGTGACTAAGGTCGCCCACCTAGGTTGCCTCTCCTGGGATTTTTCGCTCACAACACCGACGAAGACTCCGGATTTTCTGCACGACGAGATACTTGACGCTGTCGCGTTCATAAACTGCGTGGGCTTTAGATGCTCGCTCCACATGTTGCGCGTAAACGAATGCATAAAGTGCGGGCTCTGGAGAGTTTTTTTCCCCCTAAGATTTACTAGATCAAAGAGCGTCGCATACTAGAAATATCTAATGCACATTATGCTTCCATTAAATCAACGCACACTTGATCGCTGCTCGCATTTTATGATACCGGCAGCAGGAATAAAACGTGCACGCCACCAAAAACAAACTAAAGTGCCGAAAGAAAGGATTAAGCCTCAAGCCGCGGCGCCGCTGCGCCAGGAGTGGTACAGGGACTCCAAGGGATCTTAGAATGTAAAGTCGAGATTCATCATTCGGCATATGTACGCGTTAAGGCCGTCGTACGATCGCTTTTGTGCGGATTCTGCAAGCATGCGCTTCACACATTTTCAGTCTGCGTGCAGACGTGGGGCGGAAAGGTGTTTTACAACCACTCTGCTGCTTTCAGGTGAGCCGTACAGTTCCAGCGTTCCGATTGCCGCGACCGGCAGTACCTCCCATTTAATCGCGTGCGGCGGTACAGGAATGTGTTTGTAGCAAAACACGCAGACATCTTGCGGCAGAAATTACCCGCATTAATTGCGGCGTACAAGGGACAGCCTTTGCGTCAACGTTCTTTTGCTGCAAGATTGAAGAAGCGTAGCTTGTTGGGCCAGTTGGTGCATGGTATGAGGAAAACCAGCGAAAAGGACGCATTCACAAGGAGGAGAAGTACACAGGACAACGCTGGAAACACAACTGAAATTCTTTACTTCGCCAACATCAGAACAGGGCGCACATGCGCGTGAGCACCACAAACGCTATCAAAACAGCAAACACAAAACTGATTAAGCGAGCGAAGAAAACATGTGGCAACCTATGTCCCATTCATGAAAGTGTATTCTTTTGCCGTGAACCTGACAGAGCTGTCGCTGACGCATTCAGTTCCTAACTGCTTGATTTTAAAAGCTTCTAAGATTTCTCGTTCTATCTGTGTTTTGCCGCGGCCGATGATGTTGACATTATGGAACAGAGGGGTGCAGTCTTTGCAGTGGTTGCAATGTCTTGGAAGATTTGCTGTGTTGCCTGGCTGCAGCGAAGTGCGGTGCTGCCTCATACGGTCGTTGACGCATTGACCCGTTTGACCTATGTAGGCCTTGCCACAGGACAGTGGGAGCGAGTAAACAACATCGGTTGTGCATTTGGTGAACATGCTCTGGTGTTTAACATTACATTTCTTTTTCGTGCTGATTTTTGAGATACGTGAACAAAGCGACGACACTGTCACGGGAAGTTAGTTTCAAGAAAATTAAGAAAGCGTCTACATACCTAAAAACTCACTACTCGATCGTCAATAAGGGTATCATGCAACAAATTGTCAAAATGGGATAACAGCAACAGTGTCGAAGCGGCTGCAAATGACATATTGACCTTCTTTACCGATACCTGTCCTGACTTGAGTTTTACTCATGAAGTGCCCCTTGAGGACTCAATTAGATTTTTGGATTTGACTCTCACCTTCTCTGATGAAAGCCATGTTTGCTGGAGCTACTCTCCACGGACCAAGAAAAGCCTGCTGCCCTTCTCCTCCTCACATTACAAACTTGTGAAGAGAGGCATTGCCAACCTTTGCCTTGGTAATGCTCTGCGCAGGTCTTGTTCGCACAATATGCAAAAGAGTTTCTTAGCGCAACTTGACCGCTTGAGGTCAGCGGGCTACCCTGAGGACGTCCTCGTTTCTATTGCTGAGACCTTGACCAGTAAATTTAAGTCACAGTACAAAAGAGATGAAACGCCTAGTGAGGAATCCAGACCTGCTGTAATGCCATACCTGCATAAAATCTCACATAACGTTAAAAAGGTAGCCATGAAATACGGTGTTAAGGTAGTCTTTTCTGCGCCCACCAAACTGTCGTCGCTTTGTTCACGTATTTCAAAAATCAGCACGAAAAAGAAATGTAATGTTAAACACCAGAGCATGTTCACCAAATGCACAACTGATGTTGTTTACTCGCTCCCACTGTCCTGTGGCACGGCCTACATAGGTCAAACGGGTCAATGCGTCAACGACCGTATGAGGCAGCACCGCACTTCGCTGCAGCCAGGCAACACAGCAAATCTTCCAAGACATTGCAACCACTGCAAAGACTGCACCCCTCTGTTCCATAATGTCAACATCATCGGCCGCGGCAAAACACAGATAGAACGAGAAATCTTAGAAGCTTTTAAAATCAAGCAGTTAGGAACTGAATGCGTCAGCGACAGCTCTGTCAGGTTCACGGCAAAAGAATACACTTTCATGAATGGGACATAGGTTGCCACATGTTTTCTTCGCTCGCTTAATCAGTTTTGTGTTTGCTGTTTTGATAGCGTTTGTGGTGCTCACGCGCATGTGCGCCCTGTTCTGATGTTGGCGAAGTAAAGAATTTCAGTTGTGTTTCCAGCGTTATCCTGTGTACTTCTCCTCCTTGTGAATGCGTCCTTTTCGCTGGTTTTCCTCATACTTTGCTGCGAGATTTTTGTCGAAGGTAAAATCGTGGTCCACTGTGGTGGTATGGACCTCGATGCGGCCGACCCTGACGGCCGCGAACGATAAAACAGCTACATCGCAGGGGAGGCTGATCCCCAGAAGCGGTGTCGAGGGAACCGATACGTGTTTGGACCATTTGTATCCAGAAGACTGCAAAACGCGTCACATCGTAATCGCGCACTCCTCCTCATTCAACCGTTATGTTCTCACAATGGTCTGCGATTTCTGCCCCAAAATAACAGAAAGGCTTTCCACTCTGAAACTTACGCGGCCCCTCACGATTTCAGAACGACGACGCGATTCTTATTGCGAATTCTCGATCGCGCCAGGCTGCAGTACAGGCTGCTAACAACCATAAGTAAACACATTCAGGATAATCACATTTTTCAAGTATTTAGGATTGCGCACCTAAAGTTTTAGTCAGTTATTCAAAATAGCACACGGCAGTCTTTTTTACATTGCTAACAGAGGAAATAATGATTGCACTTGCAGCCTTTACCGAGCATTTCCACAGTAGTTGTCACTGTTATATGTTAACGGCCTCCTGCCTGGGTCTCTACTGACTGTTATTGCAAACTACTTGTTCAATGTCTGTATGCATAAGGTGTATGTGACTCAATTGTGCATGATTTAAAAATTCGCATTTTAACACACTGCTGTCAAACGCAAATGTAAATGCACATGAAAAAGTATGACGTTTCCGACCATTTGGAACAGGTAAAATCTGTAGTAATTAATGCAGTTCTGCATTTCACACAAAGGTGACAATGCAAAATTAGTGATTTATTTTTGTCATGTTTATTAGCTCATTATGAATGTTAAAAAAGATATAGCACTGTGTGGCTGCAAAGGGGCTTAGACGTGCATCACTCGGCTAGAGTGCACGGCTTTGTCCTGCAAAGTGACAGCGGGCCATCAGGTGCTCCTTTAGCATTCTTTCCTCAGCTCATATTGCAGTTCCACAAGATAGAATGCAGCGTTGAAAACAAGTATGGGAAGTTCCGCCGAAGGCCATGTCATTGTTGTCATATACAAAACAAGCGGGCATATACTCTGTGCACCTTCAAAGCATTCGCAAATGTCGCTGTAAATGCAAAACAAAGTGAGTGCCTTTGTATTGCATAAAAGCCTATAAATGCCATTCTAATTGTTATAAGCATAATACGTTGTGGGAGCCAGCAAACTGAATTACAGGTACAGGAAATGCAAAAACCGATTTGGATGGTTTACATGGCGATGGCTTCTGGCTTAGACTGAAAAGAATACTTCGTATAGTCAGGGAAACAGGATACGATTACCTATTATCTGGTTCGCAAGAAAAAATTTAAAATTGGATTTCCAGTATGAGAGCTATGATGTCGCACAATAAAATGAAACTCAAAATAAGCCCTTTAAGTATGTGATAGGTCCAAAACTTTGGTCCCACGTTCAGAGCTTTTGCTGTTTCTGCATGTACTTCCGTGGAATCAAAAATATGCACTGTTTGGTGACCAGTGGAACGTGGGTGTTTTGTATGGAACCTCGCCTCGATAAGTTCGAGCTTCTTTCTCTATTGAGACAAGGTGCTGCAAAATCACACCCAGAAGATGCATAAAGATGTATCAGGGAAGGCGTCGACATCCTAAAGAATGCCCCTGAGAAGAAGGCTCGGATAAATCGCTCTAAAGTAGCAGCAAGCCTAAAAAATGACCTTCGGCTGATGACTTCCGATCAGGAGGGTGGATTTGTAGATTTGCCTACTGCTACGTTTTGGGGAAAAGTTCAGGAGGCCATCAAGGCAAATTTTTGAAGAGTGGAAAAAGTAAAGCCTGAACCTGTGAAGAAAAAGGCAAGAAAGCTTTGTCACGAATGTGGCTTAACTAAGATCGGGCAGGCTATAATCAAGGCCAAGGATGCGAGCTTGAATGCTTTCTTCAAAGGGAAGACCCACAAAGACGGCTGGCCTTTGAGAACAATTGTGTTGGAACGAGGTAGCTGGCAACATGCTTTGGGGCGGTTCCTTCAAGACTCCCCCTTCTTGTTACCTCTGATGGACCCCTACCTGATCAAAAAGCCAGAGCAGGTTTCAAAGTACCTACAAGAACAGTGCCTGGAAGGAGCAAGCCTCTTCTCGATCGACCTAAAATACCTATACTATTATCTACCCTACGAACGCTTTTTTAAAGCAGTTAAAGAAAGGATTGATGCTATGGGAGTTGTAAGATTTCAAAATGCCTACGGAGTAAGCTGTGACAACTTTCTTGAAGTTTTGGGGTTATACCTTAACTCAACGTTCATATCTTTTCAAGATGGGCTTTACATCCAGAAAGAAGAGGTCGGTATAGGCCCGTGCGTAGCGCCAATTCTTAGTTATCTGCTACTTGGCCGCTATGACAATCATTGGAAAAAGATCTGGAAAACAGCAGCGTGGTAAGTTTTTTTCGCTACGTGGACGATTTTTTGGTAGTTTACAAAGCATCTGCTGCAAGTTCGCAGAATGATGTAGAGAATATTTACAAGATCTTCTCAGACACGCTAATAGATTTCACTTTGACGAAGGAATTGACCAACGAAAGCCAGCTTGAGTTCCTAGATTTGGGACTTTTTATACGCCTAAAGCACATCTGTTGCAGCTTTTCTCCGCGCTCAAAAAAAGGCCTGATGCCTTACAGTTCAGCTCAATCGAAGCTCGCTAAGAGATCAGTGGCCACAAGTGCATTGAAGAATGCCCTTAATCGGTCATGCAATCATCGTATCGAGGAGGGCTTCAAGGGCCAACTGCAAAGACTTCGCGTTGCGGGGTTCCTGGACACTGTTCTACGGAGTATGTGCGACAAGTTGTTAAAAGATTTAAGTCGACCATTCACAGTAGCCCAGAAGCAAGGAGACCAAGCAAGCACTGTAGTGATTTCCTACGTGCATGGAATAAGCCATCCTTTGAAAAAGGTCATGGGCCTGCCCAACATGAAGCTCGTCTTTCCTGCCCCCATCAAGCTGGAAAACCTTTGCAAGTTATTAAACAAGGATCTCCCATCGTCAAAACTGTGCGAAAAGAAACATGAAAAGAAGTTCGCCGACTGCAAAAAAAAAGAAGCTTATGAGATACCACTATCATGTGGGTCATCTTACATTGGGCAGACAGGACGTTGCCTTAACGGTAGGCTACGGGAGCATAACAAATACTTATAAAAGGCGCAAGAAAAAACTTACCTGACCACATGGCCACATGCAAATGCACGGCAAACATTCACAAAAGCACGCTTCTAAGAAAGTACCAGCATCAGCGTGTGCGCGAAATGTATGAAGCCTATTTTATTAATTGCAAGGGGAAAACCTGTGTCAGCGCGTCCCCCTTAACGCTGGAAAGAAAGGAGATTAGATTCCTCGATGGCTGAGCATGCGCGGAACCTTGCTACTGTTTTTATCTTTTTATGTTTTTATGCTGTGGGCGTTGCCCATGTGTATATATTGCTCTTGTCGCAATAAAATTTTTTCAGTTGTTAGTAGCGCTGACGTGTGTGTCTCCTTTCACTTTGTCCCGTCCTTAGCGCTTTGAATCTTTCTTGTTCTCACCTTTTTTATCTATATTCTATATTGATGTGAATTGCCGTTCCTCGCTGTAATGTACTCTGTGTCCTGAAAGTAAAATAAATATCTTTCGCCAAGGACCACGCCAGAGGAGGGCGGGGAGGGGGGATGAATAAAAAAGAGAGAGGGTGCTAACTGGGCCCCAGCCCTCCCCCTGGAGACTGAAAACTCGGCGCCTATGGCTCTGTGAACTCCATCAGCGTCGATGATTACAGTATTCTACTAGGGGAACTTCGCTCATCACTGGTGCACGCAGCGAAGTTCGCAGTCGCTCTGAACACTCGTAATATAAACATGTAGCCAATATAATACGCTTCACGGCATAGCTGCCACCGCCTATGCCTCGCTTCCCGGCTCAATCGAACGACGGCCATCTTTCCCAGGCAGAAGCGAGGTGGAGGGGCCGAGACGTTGTGTAAAAAGCAGCCAATAGCTGCAATCCGGTCGCAAGCCGGACCCACACATTGGCACATAAGTAGAAGTTGGCCAACTTTTCCTCCGGCGATTATATGGACAGTGCGGTCGCTCGTCCGCATGCCGCGCGGAACGCGCAAAAAACCGATCGCACAACAGCCCTTAACCTCATAAATCTATAGCGTCAACAGCTTAAGGTTAGGCTTAAGTGCCTCCTCCAGTTTTTTTATTTATGCAATAGCTGTATGGCGTAATATTGAATTTGTTGAGGCTGAACTTGACATATTCACCTGTGAATGTTGGCTAATGACTGTAAAAAAAAAGTCACGACAAGCAGTGACTTGTCAGCAGCCATGCTAATCATAACTAGAAAATTTTGTCACAAGTCTCACCTTTCCTAATGGCAAAAATATATTCCCTCTCTGAATGCAAAGTGAAAAACTTCCAGGCTGTTTCAAAAGACGCAGTTGTGTGGGTGCGCGATGCGGTCGTTCAATGGGAGAGCCATAAACCACACAGCTAGTGGATGTGCTCAGGGTAAGAGCAGGAAAAGCGACTTTGTTGATAAGTTTTGGCGGCCGTCGCAGAGCTTGGCTGCTTTAAACGTTCGTTCTCATCTTTCTTTTCCTACTTTCGTCGGCAGCGGTAATAATGCAACATAATTAAAGGAGTGCGCGACCTATGCGTGGTCTTTCTCCATACAATCTCCGACAAATAAATTCTCGCCCGCCATACCGGTGACGGTTATTCGTAGTATACATCTGTTGCGTGCTAGAAAGAGCAACTTAGGTCAGATCACGGGCTTTCTGACGCCCTTCGCTTTCAGTGGAAGTCATCGAGAGCAGCTTTTGACTTTGTTTTCCAGACAGGATCAAACGATCAGGAGCCTCCAGACGCATCGCAGACAGTTGACACTAGCGACTGGCTTGTATATAAATGTCTGACACCGGCCACGCTGACTATTATCAGACGTTCAGCTTATGTGCTCTACCTTAAGCTAACAAATTCATTCATCCACCGTACAGAGCTTATCGCAGATCTATAGGAACATGGCGAACGTCGTTATTTTGGCTTTCTTGTTGCTGTTAGCGACCTCCTGCCTTTGCCATGACGACAGCAATGGTGAGTGGTTCGAACAAGGGTGACACAAGCACCTCTAGGGCTTGCTCACCTAAATTCCTGTTCCCGCCATCGTAGTGTTCGTACTAGGATTGAAGCCAAAAAATGCATTCAAGGGCTTGCGGGGCATATTTTCACCAACTCTTTAAACTGTTTTTTACAATAACAATTTGGAGTCCAAGGTCGAAGACCGCAAATATCAGCCATATCCTTACAAGCGTACCATGTATAAATGACCATCAGTAGCCGCGTTAATAGAAGGATAGAAGGAGGAGGTTACTGCAGTAGCAGAATCCTCCAGTGCTTATCAAATATAGGACAGTGTAGCGTTTAGCAAAAGCATTGCGCTCCCCCTGTTCGAACCGAGTTCTCCGAACAGCACTTGTCAAGTTCGTCTTCGCGCTGTAAGCACGTGGCGTCAAAAATTCGAACGAAAGGTATCGGCTGTGCGCTATCATAAATAGAAAAATGCTTTATTTGTGAGAACACCTAATAGCCGTGTAGAAACTTAAAATTAGTCTTTACATTTATGCAAAAGCTACGCGGCAGCCCACTGCCTCTTGTTGTCAGCGGTAGCAAGATCAGAATAGCGAAAGACTGAGCTCGGCATATAAACTAAGCCGCGTACCTTCAGCGCCATCTTCATGACCATTTGGGAAACCTTGACATCACTCAGTCGCCGAAGTACTGAGAGTACTTTCTCAGTGGGCACTGGGAAAGGCGCCATTCGGCAGTTACAGTGTGCCATGTACAAACTATTCAGCATGTAAATGCAGATTGCTAAGATTCCGTGAGAAATTTCGCAAGGAAGTTCTTTCTATATGTTTCACAGAGTATTCTGTCATGACTGTTGGCAGACCGAGTAATAAGTTGCAAAAAAGTGGCGATATGATGCGTTTGATGTGCCCATTACCAACGTTATGGTTAGCAGATGTCTGGTACTAAGTCGGTTGATATTCTTGGGCCCACAGCGCGAAATTAACGTCGCTGAGCGCAGCTCGCGGAGAAGAAACCTAAGTGGGTAAACTAGGAGTGCGGCTCAGTGACGATAATTTCGTATATTGTAATGAGCATTAATATCTTGCCATTTTTTCTCTCTGACAGAAATCGAGGGTAGGGGAATCGGATGTATAAGGATCATACCGAAGGAGAAGGTGAGTGACTAATATTAGCTTTAAGTTCGGATTCATTGCTTCAGCTGCATTTGTAATTTTTCTTCCCTCACAGTCGAAGATTGGTGGTCGAGTGATATCGTGCACGTACCCTTGCGTCGGTATCCCTCCTCAAGCTGCAAAGGAGCGTGACGGAACGCCGTGCTGGGTAGGCGTACATTGCCTTTTCCTTTCTTTGTTAAACTATTTCATGCTATGAAATGTGTTGACTTTCACATAGCTGAGCCCACGCAATTTGTTATTAGCATGTATTACCGAATTGTGATTGTTGAATTTCACTACTTTATCTGGTGTTTTCCCGCTGTACCAATGCCAAGTGAAAAAGCCGAGTCACACCGTATGTGCACGTATATTTCATTCATTCTCTGTGTTTCCCGCCTTCCGAAGTGACTGCGAGTAACGCGATGGTGAAATATTCTTGCACCTTTGACATGACGTCACAGCTTCCTTGGGTCGATGCCAGCTAAACTGTCAGATACGCGATCACATGGCATAGTGCAAACTCATTTTCACCTACATCTTATGGCCGCAGGACACCTATTCCCAAATACAATCATTAATTCATTGGTATCACGAACCTTGACCTGTGTTTTATATGATTATTCTAGGAAGACTCCCAGCTGATTCTATGTATTACATTCCACATCTTTGTTCTTTTTTGTGATACTGCTTTATCCTTTTTTTGCTGCAGCTGGAATAGCCACTGTGTAATAATGTTTTTTTAAATACCAATGAAATATTTCAGATTCGTTCCTTATGATTCTTTCTTTCTTTCCTTATGATTTTTGGAAACATCTAGAACTCGTTCTGGAAAGGCAAATGCAAGAACGGTTCATGCATGCAAAAATAGCCATCTGGTTTCCGGCCTAAGTCTGACTGGGCGAGACTTGAGAACTTTTTCGCACCAATACTCCGTCATCTGAAAGGACCCAACGAATTACTTGCGACTTCCACTGCATCGCCAGTTTTTTTTTCCTTTTGGAATAATAAACTTGTTGCCCGCATGACTGTGCTGCATGCGTCTTCTTGAAGTTACAGCTGCATTTGTACTCACATTTGTTTCTGCTTTGTGGAAGGCTGCAGTCCCTTCACCTTTGTGGCGCAGGCTGAGGTTCACAAAGATTATTCTGCACATCGCACAAATCCTGCACAAACTTCATAATTATTGACGTGTTCTTATATTGACCAGCAGACACGTTTTCTGCACGCTTTGTTGGAATAAAGTTTGGTTTTGTCTAATTTCATTTTATTGGTGGCCTTCCAATGTGGTTTCTGCTCGCTTGAGCTCACTCCAATGTTTCCTTGCACACAGTGATGTTCCAGTCGGATAAAGTTTTCTCGTTCACGAAAATTATTGAGTAAAATTTGAGAAAAAGATAACCTTTACGTATTTTAAGGAATTTTATGAGCCGGATTGTCTCGTTATTTAGATGGGTATATTCTTCGAAGAACTACAGGAAGAATGAGAAAACGGGGCCTTATAAATATAATTCTCACTTACGACACGGAACATCTAAGATTTCACCGCCATGCTACGGCACTCGAGTTTTTTCTTATTAATATTTGGCGCATATCACATTTGGATACTTTATCTCATGTTGGAATCTTACAGATTATGTTAGATTCCTTTTCGAAAACTTTGTTACTCTTATATTTCTTGGTTCAAGCACGCCAGTGACAGATGTACTTCTTCATGGTGTAATGTGAAATGGCCTGTGCGGCGAGAACATTAACATATGACCTGTTAATGTGTATTCCAACAGAGTAATTCTTAAATTTGGTAAAGTCTACAAGCAAAAGGGCCTTGAAACTGGGCATGAGCAGTCCCGGGAATAGGTCAATGATTCTTTCTGATATATTAAGCAGAGCGGCGTCAGTCCATGGCATGCTGATTACGGCCTGAAAACGCGACAGAAATTCCGAAATTACTGTCATTATTTTTCTATCTACATATATAAAAAACAAACAGCGCCAAATTATTCCCCACCATCCTTGCATCAAGTTTAACAAGTATGAAAACTCCAGCGCGCTATGGAAAAAAGAAAAATTGAATGATATTTAAAACTTCAAAAAGCGGCATTTTGTCAACCCCATCGGACAAAATGACAGTAAATTTCGCGGTGCCAAAGGAGGCACTTTTCAAAAATGAGGATATTACTTTTCGTTGCAATACATGGCACGGAGTTGGTGCCATGGACTTCTCAGCAATCTTTGAGAGCCTAGTCGAATTACAGACACTGTACTAAATGCGAACCGACCAGAGTTTTGTTCAATGGCACGCTACACTTTACTACGTTCCACAGGTGTTCTCTGCATGTAGCCTGGCTGCGCTGTTGTTTTGAACTTCTTGCCTTCATCGCAGTTTTCTTGCGGTTTTGTGTACCAGTTGATGCTCATTCGCTCAGCCCTGTTGAATTACCTGCGACTGCGATCGATTTGTGGAGCGTGAACACGGGAGGTCAACTCGAGCCTCCGTTCGGCCAGACAGAACATAGCTTGCTTCACTGACAGAATGTTTTGCGAGAACTGTGCCTGCCCGCCGGACAGAGCACGACACTTAGGCAAGTTCCGAAGTGCTTTTATACGTTTTTGAGAGGTGTTCAAGCACGCAGTGGCGAAACCCACTAACATATAAGGAAGAAAAACCTACAGACATGGACAAATCCTTACGTTTTTCTGCCTTATATGTAAGCTTTCACTCTGCAGTTATGTCTCAAGAAAGTAAGCAACTTGCCGAAAAGCTCCGTTTGCTGCTTTTATGCGCATTTTGCTTTTTAGATTCTCTCATCGCCTTTGCATTTCTGTGATGGGCGCCTTGAAGAACACTATAAACCGAAGCATGCGTCACTTGTGAGCTTTCTTTATGTTTTCTCTCCGCAAGCTGGTATTGAATGGTTTCCGTTTGGACGTTCAGACTACCCTAAATAGCGGTAAAACAAAGAATAGAGCTTTAGAGCAAGCAGTAGAACAATTACATTGACTTAAGCTCCACCAGACCATCACAACATCGTGTTTTGTCCCGCATGCAGCCTGTTGCAAAAACAGGTCTATCTTAATTACCTGAAGGGCAAGAATTCATCAGCTTTGCATAAGATAAGACCAATAACCATTTGTAATAACAAAATCCTTCCGTGAGGCAGACTGAGCCGCTCAGTTTTAAAAAAATTTGCGTGCAGGCTTTTTTGACCGCTTTCTGGTTCATTAAGCCGCCCCACTCAATCGTTTTCCTCTGCTTGAAATGAGCCAAACTGGGGAACAATCAGTCATTTATAGCGGACCAGTGGCAGGTCATAGCATTTAAATATCGAGATAATATGTGACTCATTTAAAAGCCAATGGGTTGTAAGACCCATAATATTGCGTTTTGCGCCATGCCGCTTTTGTAACTCTCCCGCACGCTTATCTTTTGGCATATAAATGAAATGCTACTTAACGTTAACCTCTGGCGAGGGGCAAGTTAGTGTTGCGGCATATGCTAAAGGAACACTAATGTAGAGTAGGCAGCTCCTGCTACTTGGTATAGAAAAATCGAACGCATCTCAACGCTCCACTCTGACTCTGGTTATTGTAGTCACATCATTGAGAGAGTACAGGTTTAACACTCTTACGTGGAACACTTATAGCAGCCCAGAGGGCAGTACAAGGCAGTCCACTGGTGCAAGAGAATTTATTTTAACCCAGTCGTCACACGTATCTCGTTCATTTTATCTCCCCACTAAGTTTGTTTTTTTTTCCTTGAAGACAGAAAGATGTTCTCTAACTATAAACTTATGAGCACTACCCCTTGAGATACTTGATCACAAAGTTTTGATTCTTTGTAGGGGAATGCCAGCGCTAGAGTAGAGTCTACCTTTTTGTTGTGATTGGGTATTAATGGTGACGGAGTATATCTCTTTGTGCGCAGGACATTTCTGGCGGTTCCCACCTTTCTAGCCGGCAGCCTCCTTATAAAGTTCACTGGCCACTGACCATGGTGAAAACAAATGACGTTTGGAAGCGCTTTCGGCTCCCGTGTTCACAATGAGGCAACCGGCTTGACGTCTCCGGTTTTTGTAACACTGAGTAGAGTTTTTAGTGGTTCGGCATAGAGAGAATGCATGGTGTCATCGTTCTTGTTTTGCGCGTTTGGCGTTTCTTTTTTTTTTTACCACAGCGCTTCATGTACGCAGACGCTGTTTGAGATACGCCGAAACGTCTGTACCCCGACCGGTCTTAGGGGCAGAATTTCATGATAGGAATAAAAGAAAAAAAATGAACCGGGATATTCAGGTACCAACAGTGTGAGAGTTCATCCGGCATGGGTGTTTTGGGAAGTATGTGTGTCGTAATAAAGTCGAATGTCCATATTACTAAGTATACTCAGCTTGTATATGCCAATTTATCCCCACGACGTGAACGTTTACCAAAAACAAACTTTTAGCATGCGCATACCACACTTTATTCCTTTCATGCTTGCAATGAACTCTCCGCCATTCCAGTATTAGAGTCTGTGTCATGCTCCGCTGCTGAAAGCTACGGAAGGCGTCATATTTACGAGTGCACAAACCTATACTATAGAACCACTGTCACTATGCTTTGTGTATATTTCATGCACTTGTAGCCCAAAACAACTTTTGACTAATAACAACTACATAGGAGCTCTGCTTCTCTATGAAACTGAACCACTGTGGTGCCTTTTAAATCCGCCAGTTCTAATTACCCTCAGATTCTGCAAAGGAATAGATGTCGCACAGAAATCTAGTGGTTCTACTTCTCTTTGAAGGCTTAGAGAACTGGAAACGCATCAAGACGCGGAAGTTTACCAGAACAGAGCGAACCTGCTCAGAGAAAAACTGGCTGAATGACGGGTGGCAAAGTTGATGACACTGATATATTTGTCTTTTTAGGATGTCTTTCTTAGTCTGAAAAAAATCTGAGTGGACACTTAAGCTTCGCCCTCAGGGTATGACGCAATAGATTTACATATGCTTCCGAGAATTGGTCATTCTCCTCTTTACATTCATCGATCCCTGGGGGACCTCATACCACTCCTGGAGCTCTGGAGCACCGGTTAAGCGATCGTCCTGCGAGAGCAGGTGATGCTATCGATGAGGCATGTGCAACAAAGGCTACTCCTCATCGGCGGCTTCTAGCAACCAATCATTAATTTAACTGCCGCCTGCTACTGTTGTCAGTTTGCTGACTATTCGGTGGACAGGTTGTGAAGACGCCACGAGGTCATCAGACTAAGATCGCCCACCTAGGTTCCCTCTAAGTCGATTTCTCGCTCACAATGCCGACGAGCACACCGGATTTTTTGCACGACGAAAGCCTTGACGCTGTCGCGTTTATAAGCTGCGTGGGCTTTAGATGCTCTCTCCACATGTTTCGCGTAAACGAGTGCATAAAGTGCGGGCTCTGGAGAGGTTTTTTTCCCCTTGTAATCTACTATAGCAAAGAGATCTGTGCAGCGATGGCGTAGAGGTAGAACATCCGCCTCGCGTGCAAGAGGACCGGGGTTCAAATCCTGGTGCCGCGCAATTCTCCACCGGGTTTAAAAAAAAAAAAAATCCGCGTGTCGATGGAATTGCATAACCAGGCCTGGAGTGCGGCCTTATCTCGGTGACCAGAACCGACAACGCACTCTCTCACCAGAGCAGGATTTGGCCACCCTGGTGTAGTACTTGGCCACAACCTTCTATGATCAAACCAATTAACCCTCGGCCCTCAGTCCCCAGCGGCTGCAGAGCAACTGACCACGGCGGCGGTCAGACCTGTGACGCAGCGGAGGGTGCTAAGAATCTCTGGCTCCGGACAGGCCGCCATTGGAATCTGAACCTGGCAACGTTTAACGCTAGAACTTTAGCTAGTGAGGCTAGCCTAGCAGTGCTGTTCGAGGAACTAGCGGGAATTAAATGGGATGTGATAGGGCTTAGCGAAGTTAGGAGGACAGGTGAGGCGTATACAGCACTAAAGGACGGACACATACTGTGCTATCGCGGGTTAGAGGGTAGACGAGAACTAGGTGTGGGTTTCCTCATTAATAAGGATATAGCTGGCAACGTAGAGGAGTTCTACAGTATTAACGAGAGGGTAGCAGCTATAGTAATTAGGCTGAATAGGAGGTACAAGCTGAAAGTGGTGCAGGCCTACGCACCCACATCCAGCCATGATGACCAGACCGTTGAAAGCTTCTATGAGGACGTAGAATCAGCAATGAATAGAGTAAAATCGCAGTACACTGTACTGATGGGCGACTTCAATGCGAAGGTGGGCAAGAAGCAGGCTGACGACCACGCGGTAGGTGACTATGGGATAGGCTCTAGAAATAGCAGGGGAGAGTTATTAGTCGAATTCGCGGATAGAAATAATTTACGGATCATGAATACCTTCTTCCGCAAACGAGAAAACAGGAAGTGGACCTGGAAGAGCCCCAATGGTGAGATTAAAAATGAAATAGACTTCATACTATGCGCTAAACCTGGCATCATTCAGGATGTGGCCGTCCTCGGAAGGGTGCGTTGCAGCGACCATAGAATGGTAAGGTCTAGAATTAGCCTAGACTTGAAGAGGGAACGGAAGAAGCTAGCGAAGAAGAAGACCATTAACGAGTTAGCCGTAAGAGGGAAAGCACAGGAGTTTAGGATAGCGCTGCAAAACAGATACTCGGCTTTAACTGAGGAAGATGATCTTGATGTTCATTCAATGCACGATAACCTGACATCAATAATTACGGAGTGCGCAGTAGAAGTAGGCGGCAGGACAGTTCGAAAAGATACCGGGAAGCTATCTCAGGTGACGAAAGATCTGATTAAGAAGCGCCAAAACATGAAGGCATCTAACACTACCGATAGAATAGAACTAACGGAGCTATCAAAGTTAATAAATAAGCGCAAGGTAGCCGACATAAGGAAGTTTAATATGGAGAGAATCGAGCATGCTCTAAAGAACGGAGGTAGCCTAAAAACAGTGAAGAGGAAACTAGGCATAGGTAAAAACCAGATGTATGCATTAAGAGACAAGCAGGGCAATGTCATTAGCAATATGGATAAGATAGTTAACGTAGCCGAAGAGTTCTACACAGACCTGTACAGTAGCCAATGTAATCAGAACGCTAATGAGAAAGACAGCAGTGCACAGCAATGCGTCATCCCGCCAGTAACGAAAGATGAAGTAAAGAAAGCCTTAGAAGCAATGAAAAGGGGAAAAGCAGCTGGGGAGGATCAGGTAACAGCAGATCTGTTGAAGGATGGAGGGGACATCGTGCTAGAAAAACTAGCCACCCTGTATACGCAATGCCTTATGACCTCGACTGTACCAGAAGCTTGGAAGAATGCAAACATTATCTTAATTCATAAGAAGGGAGACGCCAAGGACTTGAAAAATTACAGGCCGATCAGCTTACTATCCGTTGCCTACAAAGTATTTACTAAGGTAATCGCTAATAGAGTCAGGGCAACGTTAGACTTTAATCAACCAAATGATCAGGCAGGCTTTCGTAAAGGATATTCTACAATAGATCATATTCACACCATCAATCAGGTGATAGAGAAATGCGCAGAATATAACCAACCTCTATATATAGCTTTCATTGATTACGAGAAAGCATTCGACTCAGTGGAAACCTCAGCAGTCATACAGGCATTGCGTAATCAGGGGGTAGAAGAGCCTTATGTCAAAATACTGGAAGATATATATAGCAACTGCACAGCTACTATAGTCCTCCATAAAGTCAGCAATAAAATTCCAATAAGGAAGGGCGTCAGGCAAGGAGACACGATCTCGCCAATGCTGTTCACCGCATGTTTGCAGGAGGTATTTCGAGGCCTGAATTGGGAACAGTTGGGAATAAGAATAAATGGAGAATACCTAAATAATCTGAGATTTGCTGATGACATTGCCTTGCTGAGTCACTCAGGAGGTGAACTGCAAATCATGATCAACGAGTTAGACAGGCAGAGCAGATCGATGGGTCTAAAAATTAACATGCAGAAAACCAAGGTAATGTTCAACAGCCTAGCAAGGGAACAACAGTTCACAATTGGCAGCGAGAGCCTAGAAATTGTGCCGGAATACGTCTACTTAGGGCAGGTAGTGACAGCTGATCCGGATCATGAGAGGGAGATAACTAGAAGGATAAGAATGGGGTGGAGCGCATATGGCAAATTCTCGCAGATCATGAGTGGCAGTTTACCAATTTCCCTCAAGAGGAAAGTGTACAACAGCATAATCTTACCGGTACTCACCTACGGGGCAGAAACGTGGAGGCTAACGAAAAGAGTTCAGCTTAAGTTAAGGACAACGCAGCGAGCCATGGAAAGAAAAATGATAGGTGTAACGTTAAGAGATCGGAAGCGGGCAGAGTGGGTGAGGGAACAAACACGGGTTAATGACATCCTAGTCGAAATCAAGAGAAAGAAATGGGCTTGGGCAGGGCATGTAATGCGAAGGCAAGATAACCGCTGGTCTTTAAGGGTAACGGAGTGGGTTCCAAGAGAAAGTAAGCGTAGCAGGGGGCGGCAGAAGGTTAGATGGGGGGATGAGATTAAGAAGTTTGCAGGCAAAGGGTGGATGCAGCTGGCAAAGGATAGGGTTAATTGGAGAGACATGGGAGAGGCCTTTGCCCTGCAGTGGGTGTAGTAGGGCTGATGATGATGATGATGATGATGATGATGATGATAGCAAAGAGTATTACATACTAGAAACATCTATTATCTCCTATCAAGTCAACGCACATTTGATCGCGGCTCGCATTTCATGATACCGGCAGCTGAAATAAAACTTCCGCGCAGCCAAAAACAAACTAAAGTGCCGAATGAAAAGGTTAAGCCCCAACTTATCTGACACAGGACGTAATAGGTCCCGTTTGTTTCATTAACTGGTTGGCTTAGGTTAAGAGGTTTAACACCCGAAAGCGACTTAGGCTACGACGGACGCCGTAGTGCCCGGCGCCGGTCATTTCAACCAGCTTGGGTGCTTTAATGCGCACTGACATCGCGCAGTACAAAGGCCTCTAATATTTCGCCTCCATCGAAATGTGACCGCCACGGCCGGGATTGAACCCGCGCCTTTCGGCTCAGCAGGCCGAGCACCATTACCACAGAGGCACCGCGGATGAGTCTTCCTCTAATATGGTGTCTACATATTCTTACAAATGACGAAACGAAAGGATGAACGATTTAATCAATGAGTTAGTGTTTACAGGATAGCTTTAAAGGCCCAATTCTCCAGAAAATTCGGTGTCTCCAATGTGAGCGAAAAATCTTCGGAGAAGCAACCCAAGTGGGCAAACTAGGTCACTTGTCCTTGTGGCGTCATTAAAACCCGCCCGCTGGATTGCAAGCAAACTGCGCGCCGTAGCAAGTGGCGGTTAAACTAATGATCATTTGCGAGAACTTGCCCATGAGGAGCAACCTGGATCGCATAAGCCCCATGGATGGCAGCAGCGGCTATCGCAGGGCCTTCGCTTACCCGCTGCACCACTGCGCCTGCAGTGGTATAGGGACTCCAAGGGATCTTTGAATGGAAAGTCGAGATTCACCATTCGGCATATATGTGCGTTAAACCAGTAAAGCAACTGCGTCAAACGCTTAAGGCGGAGCTTAAGTGCCTCCTAAATTTTGTTTATTTATGCAATCGTTGTACAGCGCAATATTGAATCCGTTGAGACTCATCTAGGTAGACTTGGCAACTTGACATATCCACCTGATAAAGTTATCTAATGACTGCAAAAACCGTGACGATATGCGGTAACTTGTGAGCTAGCATGCTGATCATTATTAGCAGATTTTCTAAAAACGAGCCTTCGCCTTTGCCAATGGAACCAATATATTCTCTCTTTGGATTTGCAGTGGAAAAACCTCCGGTCTCTTTCAAAGACTAAGTATTGTGGGTGCGCGATGTGGTCGGTCAGCAGGAGAGCCATAAACCACACGGCTAGAGAATGGGCTTACCGTTAACAGCAGAAAAAGCGACTTTGTCGAGAACTTTTATCGGCAGTCGCAGAACTTAGCACGTTCGTCCGCATCTTTCCTTTTCCCACGTTCGTCGCTGACACTAATAATGAAACATAATTAAAGAAGTGCGCAGCCTAAGCGTGGTCTGTGTCCATACACTCTCCGACTAATAACTTCTCGCCCGCCACACCTTTGACGCTGCTTCGTAGCATACATCTGTTGCCTGTAAGAAAGAGCACTTAAGGTTAGATGACAGGCTTTCAATGCAAATCATCTTGAGCAGCTTTTGACTTTGTTTTCCAGACAGGAGCAAACGATCAGAAGCCTCCAGACGCCTCGCAGACAGTTGACACTAGCGACTGGCTTGTATATAAATGCCTGACACAGGCCACGCTATTATCAGACGTTCAGCTAATGTGCTCTACCTTAAGCTAAAAAACTCATCCACCGTACAAAGCTTATCGCAGATCTATACGAACATGACGAAAGTCGTTATTTCGGCTCTCTTGTTGCTGGTAGCGACCTCCTGCCTTTGCCAGGATGACAGCGATGGTGAGTGGTGCGAACACGAGTGGTAAAAGTACCTCTTTGGCATGCTCACCTAAACTCCTGTTTTCGCCATCGTAGTGTTCGTATTAGGATTAAAGGCACCAAATTCTGCGAGATTTTGGTTTAAGTATGCATTCAAGGGCTTTCAGGGCACATTTTCACCAACTCTCTGACCTTTTTTTTGCAATAACACTTTAGCGTCCAATGTCGAAGACCGCGAATGTCACCCATGTCCTTACAAGCGCACTATGGATAAGTGACCTTCAGTATCATGTTGGGACAGCGCTAATACAGGACGGAGAGAGAACACAACACAGGCGCTGACTAGCAATTGCCGTTTATTTCAGAAATACAGATATGTATTCATACCGCAACTCCGCCGTCAAGAAAAACGAATTCAACTTTCTGCGCGAAAAGATCCTGAAAAAAAAGGCACGTGTTCTTCGCCATCTTTTCGCACAGCAAGTTTAATTTGTTTTTCCTTACTGCGGGGTTGCGGTATGTATATATTACGGAAGTTGCTAAACGGCAGTTGTTAGCAATAATAATAATAGCAATAATAGCAATAATAGCAAAAATAAACGGCAGTTGCTAGTCAGCGCATGTGTTGTGTTCTTGCTCTGTCCTGTGTTAGCGCCGTTCCCAGCATGGTCGTAAACCAACAAGCCTAACTCTCCACTCTTCTGGCCATCATTAGCCGCCTTAATAGACGGATAGGAGGAGGGGGTTTGGAAGATGAAGAGACAGTTGTAGTAGACGACAAAGAACGATGTAGTCCCGAAAGAGTACAGCGGCTTCTATGAAGAACTGATGGGAGTGTATTATACCCTTTTTCTTGTCTAATTGTACTGCTACCGCTCGAAATAAATGTGCTTGAAAGAGCCTTTCTTTTGTAATTGAAGGGATAAGTAGCTTATGTGTAAAAGCTCATCGATTACTCCGGTAAGTTGGTAATTTTATAGGCGCTCTGTCTACTCTTTTTGCTCTTTCGGCCTAGTCACCGCATTAGCAGTATCCCCCAGTGCTTATTCAATATACGACAGTATAGAGTTTCGCAACAGCACTGCGCTCCCCCTGTTTGAGCCGAGTTCTCCGTGCAGCACTTGGCAAGTTCTCCGAGCGGTGTGCACGTGGCGTCAAAAATTCGAACGAAAGGTATCGGCTGCGCGCTATCATAAATAGAAAAATGCTTGGTTGTGAGAACACCTGATAGCCGTGCAGAAACTGGCAACCCGTATTTCCATTTATTCAAAAACTATGCGGAAGCCCACTGCTTCCTGTCATCAGTGGTAGCAAGCACCGAACAGTGAAAGACTGAGCCCGGCATTTAAACTAAGCCGCGTATCTTTAGCGCCATCTTCATGACAACTTGGGAAACTGTGGCATCACTCAATAAGCGAAATACTGAGAGGCCTTTCTGAGTGGGCGCTGTGAAAGGCGCCATTCGGCAGTTACAGTGTGCCATTTACAAATCATTAAGCATATAAACGCGGAATGTTAAGATTCCGTGACAAATATTTCAGGGAAGTTCTTTCTACATGTTTTACAGAATATTCTGTCATGACTCTTGGTAGGACGAGTAATAAACTGCAACAAAGTGGCGATATGATGAGTTTGATGTGCCGATTACCAACTTTATGGTTAACAGATGTCTGGTACTAAGTCGGTTGATATTCTTGGGCCCACAGCGCGAAATTAACGTCGCTGAGCGCAGCTGAGCGAGAGCAGCCTAAGTGGGCAAACTAGGAGCGCAGCTCAGCGAGGATAATTTCGTATAGTTCGGCCTGCTTGAAAAGTTAATGAGCATTTTTATCTTGCCATCTTTTACAGAAATCGAGCAGAGTGCAAGCGAATGTAAGAGGATCATACCAAAGGAGAGGGTGAGTGACTCATATTAGCTTTAAATATGGATTCGTCGCTTCAGCTGCATTTTGTAATTCTTCTTCCCCCACAGTCGATGATTGGCGGTCGAGTGATAACGTGCTTGTACCCTTGCCTCAGTATCCCTCCTAAAGCTGCAAAGGAGCGGGACGGAACGCCGTGCTGGGTAGGCGTGCTTTGCCTATTCATTTCTTTGTTTAGCTACCTCGTATTATGGAATGTCTTCACTTCCACATACCTGAAGCCACCTATTTGTTATTACCATATATTATCGAATTTGTGCTTGTTTAGTTTCGCTGCTTTAATTGGTGTTGTCCTGCTGCACCAAAGCCAAGTGAAGAGGCCGAGTCACACCGTAGGTGCACGTATATTTCATTTATTCTTCGTGTTTCCCGCCTTCCAAAGTGAAATGTGAGTAACGCGATGGTGAAAAATTCTTGCACCATTGACATGACGTCACACCTTCCTTGGGCCGATGCAAGCTAAACGGTCAGATACGGAATCCCATGGCATAGTGCAAACTCATTTTCACCCTACCACATCTGATGGCCTGGGCCACCAATTCCCAAATGCAATCATTAATTCATTGGTATCACGAACCTTGACTCGTTTTTGACATGATTATTCTCGGAAGGCTCGCAGCTGATTCTATGTATTACATTCCACATCTACGTTCTTTTTTTTTTGCAATCCTGCTTTCCTCTCTCTCTTTGCTGCAGCTGGAATAGCCACTGTGTGGCAATGCTTTTGTTAAATGTCACTTAAAGATTTCAGATTCTTTCCTTATGATTCTTTCTTTCTTTCCTTATGATTTTTGGAAACATCTAGAACTCGCTCTGGAAAGGCAAATGCAAGAATGGTTCATGCATGCAATAACAGCCGTGTGGTTTCCGGCCGGAGTCTGACTGGGCAAGACTCGAAAACTTTTTCGCACCAAAACTCCGTCATCTGAGGGGACCCAACGAATTACTTGCTCTGCGACTTCGACTGCATCGCCAGTTTTTTTCCTGTTTGGAATAATAAATTTATGTGCCCGCACGACTATGCTGCATGCGTCTTCTTGAAGTTACCGCTGCCTTTCTACTCACATTTGTTTGTGGTGTGTGGAAGGCAGCAGTCCCTTCGCCCTTTTGACGCAGGCTGAGTTAAATGCCTGGTTCACCAAGGTTCTTCTGCACATCGCACAAATCCTGTTCAAACTTCAGCATTATTGACGTGGGCTTAGATTGACCAGCAGACACTTTTTCTGCGCACTTTGTTGAAATGAAGTGTGGTTTTATCTAATGTAAGTTTATTCGCGGCCTTCCCATGTGGTTTCTGCTCGCTTAAGCTCACCCCGATGTCTCCTTGCACACAGTGATTTTCTAGACGCATAACGTCTTCTCGTTCACGGAATTTGAAGAGTAAAATTTGGGAAAACGAGAATCTTTACGTATTTCAAGGAATTTTAGGAGCCGAATTGCCTTGGTTTTTAGATGGGCACATTTTTCGAAATACTACAGGGAAAATGAGAAAACGGGGCCTGATCAAGGGAATTCTCGCTTACCACACGGATCATCTATGATTTCACCGCCATACTACGGCACTAGAGCTTTTTTCTTATTTATTTTTGGCGCTTTGCGTGCCTAGTAGCTACCGTCGCTTACGTATCCTAGGGGCTCCCTTCGATTGTAGTCAAGTTCCTCAAAAAGACACTGAATGGTTTGTAGCAGACGCGTAGTGTAGCAAATTGACTTCTACCATTTTTAACTCCAAACTGACAGCCTACCGGTTTTTACAACCTGGAAAGATTGCGAGATTGACACCGAGGGGGCGGGAGGCAAAGAAGTCATGAAGCCATTCTATCGAGTGCAATGCCGGCAAACTGCTGTAGCGATGTGACATCAGAGATTTACGCTTTAACGTTAGACGCCAAGTGTAGCCCTAGTCGTTCAGCCATGAAGGGACCAAGAGTCCCTCCTAGTTTCCTAGTTTAATTTGTTGTCACTTTACATCACATCGCTCGCGTATCTGAGACCACCTTGGCGCTTGGCAAGGATAAAACCGCTTCACAAGCGTAAGTTATAATACTATATAAAAGCTTTGCGGAAATGGCTGTGAGCAATTAATCTATGTGCGTCAATATAAGTAGTCACCCCAAATTCCTCAAGAAATGAAGAAATAACAAGCGCGGCCGTGACCTCAATTACGCGCACCTGCATTTTTGGCCGAAGCGACCGAGAGGGGCTCAGTGGTTAGGGCGCTCGGTTACTGAGCTGGAGCTCCCGGGTTCGAACTCGGTCGCGGCGGCCGTTCTTCGATAGGGGCGAAACGCAAAAAACGCCCGTGGGCTGTGCAATGTCAGTGCACGTTAAAGATTGCCAAGAAGTCGGAATTATTCCGCAGCCCTTCACAGCAACACCTTTTTCTCCCTTTCTTCTTTAACTCCTATTTTCCTCTCTTCCCTCCCTAACGACGAGGTTGAGGTCTCCAACGAGAAGCAAGCCATTTACTGCCCCATTTTATTTCCTTAAAAACCACTAACAAGGGAGGGTGGAGCGAGAAAAATCATAGGGAACTTAAGACTGCTTACTTGCTTTGAAGGCGAAAGCATTAGTTTGTCATCGTGAGCGTATGACCTCGGCACGGGTTGTGGACTGAGAAATCAAACAAAGGCGCGCCTCCGAACGCTGATTCCACAAACGCTGGATCCAGAAATGGTGGTGGTGGTAGTGGTTTTATTAAAAATAATAGTAAAATGGAAGGAAAAGATTTTTGCTAGCCCCGGCATCTGCCATCGATACTGAAGCACCTGAGCTGGGGCAGCGGAAATAAAGGATAGCAGGCAGAATGGAGAAATGAAATGAAAGAGTTGAGGGGACAGGAAGAGAGGTTAGGGGGAGAAGTAATATGTACAAACTATTTACACAATAAGAAATGTGTCCAGGTTGTGCGCGTGATTAGTTCATTTTAGAGGAATTAAATCACACGCGCACAGCACTGTGTTGGTTACAACTGGAGTGGGGCGTCCAATTATTAATCGTTCAAGGTAGAACTCGCGGAGCGTTCGGTCACTGCGTGTAACTACCTGACCTCCAGAAATGTCCGAGTGACACTTTCGGACACTCGATTCGACAGCATTTCGATGAGCTAGCCTCCAGCCTGAATAAGAGATGTATGCTCTAGGAGACGAGATATCATGCGACACCACCAGCAACGGTGTAAGGTCCCAATTCTGATACGACTATTGATTTTCGATAAAAGTAATCGCGCAGTAGCTGTCTGTCATTAAGGTAGACACCTCAACCGACGTGGTAAAGAGTCTGGGAAGGCATCCAATTGAAAGTACATATGTCATCGGTTCGAATCCCTGTCGCAAGCCATGTAGCTTGACAAAACGTGTAAGGTATATTCAACAAGAAATCGTATGACACCATCCGGAACGCAGTGCGACGAACGATTGCTCACAGTTTTAGTACGAATATGTAATCGGGAAAACTGGCGCCACATTGAAGTTAGCGAGTGCAGTATTCATAGAAGAACGCCATGTATATGACTGTCTGAATGGCACTGCTCGGCTTGCTGTGTGCATCCAACGGCGGCTTGATAACGTCACCCTATTAATGCGAAAGCATTTCTCGCCTCATGAGTGACGTTGACAGGATGTGTCACCATGGGCTGTGGACAGAGCGTGTCCTCATAACAGTCGATCATCCAGTAAGAGTGTAATTATCATCTGTAATGATTAATAATGATTGAATGGAAATTTTGAATGACCGAATTACTGAATAAAAATTTATTATAACACAATTATTTCGCTAATTAATCCGAGTAATTCAAGAAATTGGCGAATTACTAGTAATTCATCTGAAATTAAACAAACAATGATAGCATTATAATCAACGATCAAATTTAGTATTTATTAACAGTAATAATGACGTAATGTGTATTAATTAATAAATCGATAGTGATAAAGCACCTAATTTAATTGATTATTTTTGAACTCATAAAACAATGATAATCAATGATGAATGACATTAGCAAGCGACACAGGAGGCAACAGAACTCCAAATGCTTTCTCATTTCCGCCCGGAAGGAGGCTCAAGTGCACCTTTAATTTTTTTTCGTTCCATCGCTGGGACTTACTGTACCGTCTTTGAGTACGCACAATAACATACTAACCCATCAACACATGCCGCCATCTTTACTCGTAGAGGTTGGTTCAGACGAGCGGACCGGATCGTGGATGATCCAGGCACTTCCGCGCGATCATCGTGACACGTGACGTCAACGCCACATATTTCAGCGACCTTGAGCGGATGGCGCGGATTTCCTCAAGCCCGCGGAACCGGTGAAAAGGCCAGCGTCTTATTCAGTCCGTGCAATACCGTGGCCCGTGGCTATGCCGGCGGACCAAGATAGTTTTTGCTCTTTTTTGCTTTATCGTTGTTAGGTCTGTCAACGTGGGCTCGCTCGTCTGGCTATCTATCCGTAATAAAGTCAGGTTTGCTTCATGTGAGCGCCTTTCGTTTTGGAGCGGTATTCGCCGCATTTGCAGTTGGAGCGTGACATTGTGCCTCCTCCTTGTCGTGTGTTTTGTTCACTGCGTTGTTCGCCCCGCGTTTGCTCCACTGCGTCGTTCTTGCGCGTGTTTGTGCCTTTACGTGAGTGCCTGCTTTCGTCTATCGTTTTTGCTTATTATAAGTGAAGTTGGAAATAAAGCCCTCAGTGACAAAGCGACCGTCAAGTTTTTGGCTCTCCTTGAGAGCTGTCAACCGATATGGAACATTGGACCCGCTGACCACCTCAACGTGGGGCTAAGAAGTATGTTATGGCAAAAGATCGGCACAGAAATGGAGGTTCGTAATCCCCAGTCGGCGCCGAAAGCAGTCGGTAAGTAACGTTTTTTTTCTTTGTCCTTCTGAAACATTCGGGCTAAGAGGGCTTTCGTCGCTGTCCTTGAAGCCGCCGCGGTGGCTCAGTGGTTAAGGCTCTCGACTGCTGACCCGAAAGATGCGGGTTCGATCCCGGCCGCGGCGCTCACATTTCGATGGAGGCGAAATGCTAGACGACCCTGCATTGTCGATGTCAGTGCATGCTGAAGAACCCCAGATGGTCGAAATTACCGGAGCCCTTCAGTACGTCGTCCCTTATAGCCTGAGTCGCTTTGGGACGCTAAAACACCCTAGACGAAACCAAACTTACCCTTGCGATTCATTTTATTTTGTTACGATTCCCTACTCAAGGTTCTTGAAGGTTCTGTTTTGAAATAACCGCCAGACATTTCGGTAAGAAATGCGAGTGACGAAGACCTGCCAGGGCAACGAAGAATTTTGCACTGGCGTGTGGCGGTTCTAGTCGTGCTTGGTGTTCTTGGATGCTGCAAGGAACGATGAATCAAGATTGGTCACTGAAGGATTTGGAGAAGTGTAAAATGTGAGAAACTTCTCCGGTTTACCTAGCACGAAGTTAGCGAGAAAACTATTGGGCTTTTTTAAGTAAATATTAAAGAAGTAATGCGATAGCCATGAGCTACAGTACACTTTTTTTTATGGCGCGTTATGTGCATCGGCTACCTACACTGTTCGTAACTGTTTTAAACTGTTTATTCATTTTTTTCTTGGGTCCTCCTACCCATTCCGTCACCCAAGAGTGAAGTTTTGGGGGTGGCAAACCCAAAGTTTTCGGGTCCTTGAAGTCTTAAAATTTGGCGGTACTGATGACGTCATCTCCCTCTCGACCGAGCAGAGTATTTCGTTACACAGAAGCCGCAAAATTTTCGGGTGACGACAACCTAAGCGTTAGAGTAGTAAAATAGCGGCTGAAACTATGTAAAATATACACGTTCAATTCCGCTACTGCGATACTGATAATGAAGATAAACTCCAAAATCGCGCACGCACTGCGCTTGCGCTCATTGCTTTTCATACTTGCTTTCCTTGCTAAACAACTACCTGAGAGTCAGCGCTGAACTCAGCCTTTCAAATTTTTTATCAGAGCCACCAAGTCAAGCCACTCGCTACACCGGTTGCGAGACGACGACTGAAGTGGAGCGCTCCCAAGCGTCAGATAGGCAAAAGTGGCTCCAAGTTGAACGACAGGTGGCAGCAATGGTATCTTGTCAGGGGACTGCAGCTCAACAGGAGCTTGTCGTACGTCACCTGCTCATCCGCACTGCCAAGCTGACCAACCAACTCGGCTACCCAGGGCTTCTGCCTCCAAGAACTAAAAAAGGTAGCTTGCTTAAGTTGACAGAGAAGATTCCGCCGGAACGTTCAGCAAGATGGTTCCGTGTTACTTTCGGAAATTAAACGGCAAGAAGAGGTAGTTATGTCAGCCAGATATCACTGACGCTGTTTTGCCGCATTTGTAT